>JAHLJT010009329.1:0-20644 GCA_031308135.1 Acheta domesticus | reverse complement strand
GGATTCCGACCCTCAAGAAAACGTGCGCGCACGACAGTTCCAGAAAAAAGTTATTTATCAGAGCACATTTTCTGAAGCAGTCACTACTTCGATAATTGCGATAGGCGTGGGGAGTTTGGTTATTTTGTCAAAAGGAATTTTATATCAAATTTGTAGCCTGTTTTTCGATGCAAAAGAGTTTTATTACACGACATCGAACATTTCTGGTTACCAGATTTGTCGACAACGCCCGTTGTTATCATTTAGTCATAATTCAACTAATGTTTGCCAATGAAGAGGGGGGTAGGTATTACGGAGTTGAAGTAAACGTATACAGTAAAAACCCTCGTTACCACGAATTCGTTTAACACGAATTTCACCTTTAACACAACCAAAACTTTGGTTTCCGTAATAAATTACGGTAATACGGACATTTATAATACTCGGATAACACGAATTTTTTATAACAGACATTCCGATTATTAGGTCCCTTGGAATTCGTGTTGATGAGGGTTTATTGTAATAATTAGGGAGTGATTTTTATGTCCTAAAAATCATGAAATATGCTCTTTAAAATTATGCATTTATGACCAAAAATTTCTGAAATATGCCCTTTAATATGCATTAAAATTAACAATATTTAATTTCTTCTGCAAACCTGTGTTGATAAAATTCTTGGAATAAAATGAAATTTGCTTGAAATGAAAAGATATATTTTTTATGCAAACGTAATATAATCTACCCTACTTCGCGAGAGGAATAATCGAAGAAAATATTCCCCTTAGTGAAGTACATTGTATGTCTTATTGAATTTCTGTTGACTGGTTTAAGAAATATGTTCTCAAGAAATATCCCATACATTTTGCCCAAGTATTTTATCATCTACAGACAAAAACAAAAACGCAAACTGTGACTGGCTCTTTCGAATCAATGAACGCTCACAATTACATAAGATTCTTTGAGAAGATGAAACGTTTTATAGATTAGTCTCTTTTTTAACGAAATATGCAAAATATGCGTTTATATTTACACGAATATGCACTAACAGGAAAAATCAGCCAAATATGCACATATGCACCAACCTTTTAATCTATATAGCATCATATTCTAACCAAACGTCGAGAAATTTCGCTTAGCTCTGTCCGGAACCAAGGGACAAAAATATGCAAAATCATAGAAATCCGCTCCCTAGTAATAATCTTACCTTCCACGCCGTTGGCGTTGGGTGGCACCGCAGCCTCCGAGGCAGCGCCGGCGGACGCGGCGGCGGTGGTGGCGGCGGCGGTGGCGCTGGCGGCGCTGGCGGTGGCTCGCCGCTTGGGTCTGGGAACGTGAGTCAGAATGTCCTCCACCGTGCGGTCGTCCCCTCTGCGACGAGCCTTCACCAAGGCCCAGCAGCGTAGACCACTGCACACAAAATTCACCCTCGATTTGTGGCAGACCCTCGGCATCTCTGGCAATCTAATGTCATTCAATGAATAAAGTAACTATTGTGGAATGTATTCAAACAGAGCTGCTTCCATCATTGCAATTTTTTTCAGAGAACTGAAGAGAAAAAGGAATTAACGTTCAGAAATCAGACCCTTTTGGGCACGACCAAAACCTGTGGATGTTTTTAACAAATAAAACGTGGAATTAAAACGTGATTATAGGTAGATCTAAAAACTGAAATCCATTCACGCGAATAAATCGGTGTCTCCTTTGGTAGTGGAAATACGAGTAGCTTCGTTTGAACACAATACACAATTTAAGTTTGAATCGTCTTAAAATTATTGCATTGTGAAAATAGTGTGCTTTTTTTCACGAATGCTGGTGTTTATGCCTTTTGGTCTGTCCACTACAGCACATACTTAAAACGATTTTACTATTCGTCTACTTCTGCTATTGCACGAAAGAAAGAAAGAATTCTACAAAATGGCGATCGTTTCTTTAAATTAAGACGAATGCTGTTTAGGTAGTAAAAGACTGATTGAGATAGTCCCAACTGAAATATTAGGCAAATGTCATTTTAAACTTCTTCCGTAACAAACTAGATAACATATTGAAAGTTTCTAACTTCAATGAATACATTTACTCTAATACGTTAATGCTATCGACAGTGGATGTAAAGCAACGGCTTTTGGAAAAAAAGTGAGAGAAATTTTAGCGCTTTCCTTTCCCTTGGCGTTGAGATTATTATATTTTATTCACACAATATTGTTGTAATTTTCAATACTGAAATTTAACCATATTTGCAATCTCAAGGCAAAACGGTTTTCTTATACCGTCTTCATTTTCCATTCTGAATTACATAAACCCTGACAAGGAGGTTGAGAAATTACATCTCGATTTTCAACTATTTACGTAATTCAACGTTCTTCAGCTGAAAGGTAACTTTTCTTTTCTCAATATTAAGTGCTTAATGTGATTAAATAAATTATGTTTCTAAATTTTTACATAAAACAACTAACTACAGTAAATATTAATTGCGAAAATATGTTAATAAATTGTGAATAGACTAAGATTCAATTGGCACAGCCATCATACCCCGAACAACCTTGCGAAGTACATCGCCAAGGTAAAGGTTTGGAATTCCACGTGGTGATATTTGATATGTTACACTAGCCAAGTACAGCATTAATTTAAATAATACAACTTATCAGTTAATCTACATTTCAACTAAAAGTAAGCAAGTTTGATTCCAAATGAAATACAACAAGTATTATGTGACTTAATAGCTATCTTTCAAGTACTGCCCAAGAACCTCGAGAAACATGAACACAATGTAATACCTCATGGTTGGCCGCGTAAATTCATGGAAATAGCAATTTGTTGCAAATCTCGGTAGCACAGAGTTTCTTCAAATCCATTATCCAATACACCACACTGTCGTCTCTCTTCGTCGCCTTCCATTACTTCCGGTACTGAGGCCGCTGCCTTCAGTCCTCGTCAATTTACAGACTGGTGCGCAGAGACCAAACTTCTTTGTTCGAGCGCGGAGTTAACACTCGCGCATCGCGGCTACCAGGCGGCGACTGAACCGCTACCTGGAGAGTCATTCTGTCACCTTGTCCGGTTGGATGTCGACGGATCGGCGGTACGGCATGAGGCGTTTCGAGCTGAACAGCACGTGATGTGAACGTTGCGATTTAAAAGGTGTTAATGACGAAAGAACTGACGTAATTTGCTGTCATCCAGAAGTAAGGACGTTGAGTATGGTAAGTTCATTTTTTAATTACAAGGCATAGTAGTGATATAACCTCAAACTACTCTTCTATTTTAACGACTGGCATTGATGATTGAATAGTAAGTGCCCAAATTATTTTGTCGTTCTTCAGAAATAGTTTAATACACTGTTAACCCAGCTGGAATTCTCAAAGCACAATCTGAATATTATTTGATGGTATTTGACCTTATAGTTTAACTCTCAACCCATTGAAGTTTCATGTCAATTCATGGCAACTATTTACAGAATTATGAGATGCTTATTTTTTATGATTATTTCAATTTCATTATCGAACTTTGTATTTGCCTTGCTTTTAATGTTCCATGCCCCATCTTTGTGGTTGTCCTTTATTTGTAAGTATTTAATTATCTAAATACAAACGAAAATGAATTGAAAACTGAAAGAATATTTGCAACGCTATGCTGCTACCCATTTAATTTTCTTTCTCTCTGGGATTACTGATTCGTCAGCATTAACATGTTGAACATATTTAAGCGATAGACCGAAATTGCTGTAGAGCTATTCTAAGGCTCTAGAAAAATGAATATTCTTGCTTCACGTACTTTGGAGACCTGTCGCAAAACACTATTTTGAATCTGATTTTTCCAATTTTTAATCGATTATTATTATTATTATTATTATTATTATTATTATTATTTGATGTTCATATATTTTATTTATCAATAACGATAACTTTGAAACACTAGGATACGCTTTTTGATAGGATGCAATGTACTTTAAATTGATTTCAGTAGTAATAGCAGGAAGGCGGTATTTGACATTTTTAAGCGGGTAATAATTCAAATAATTGTTAAAATAGTGTAAATCATCTTTAACAATAGGTAATTTTAGTTAAATTTTGTAACATCTTGTTTCAGTCTCAATGTCAGAATATTAATAGAATCTTAATATACAGTTAGAACAGGAAAAAACATTTATATATGTATTATTACGTTGTAAGTAAAAACACACTATTGTTTACAAAGATGTAAGCTTTGTAAAACAAATAATGTATTGACTAATTTAAATTATGGCATATGACTGCATATTGCAGGATCATGACAGTAAACAATTTTGAGTTCTATGAAACTTGCCTCTCATTGAGGAAATAATATATAGCTTAGTGTTCAACGATATCTAATAGTATACCCTAAATAAGAAACCCTTTATACAAGAATTTCAGTATTGCCTTAACATTGAAAAAACTCATTGAAAAACATTGCGTTTTACACAACGTCGCTATAAAACACAACGATGAAATAATTTTAATTGGATATAATATATTCAACACGATATTCTTGAAAATAAATGTTTTGAATTGATCGTAATGATTTGGAGAAATGAGAAACATTAATCAACTTTTGATATATTTTATATCAGTTTGTGTGTAGCAGTTAATGCTTTATTTTTTACGATTTATTCAATTAACACATGTAAATCGTAGTCGATATATTTTGATTGAAAGAATTGAATCCCGTAAGGTCTTCATCAAATTCATTGATTAACTATTGAGACTAGAACTAAAGGTTATCAGTGCTTGGTCATGAAATAGTCAGTACTGAGAATAATGTAGCATTAATTAATTTATCCAGAATATTGAGTTTTGTTAAAATTGTTTTGCAGACTTGTATTTTTGAACTTTTACTAATGGAAATTTCTGACATTTTTCACGTTCAGTGAGTTGTTTGACAGCTTTTAGGGAATTGAACAAGTTTAAACGCAGCTTCGAACTGAAACGATTATTGATATGTATTGCATATGACTAAACACACACTGTATCAATCACCATTTTCCTTCTGAAGTAGCTCTTAGAAAAATCTCTAATATCACAAATATATTTTTACATAATGTAATGATTTGGTACACGGCTAACCGATTGCTGCAAGCGAGCTTCAAGGGGGATGAAAATTCCTCTTGCTGTATAAGTAGTAACCTTTCCTCGCTAAATACAGCATTTGCACAAATAAAATGTTTGCATCTCTGCAGGTCTATCCTTAAAAAATTGTTTAGAATTTTAGATTTTTGTTCATAGTTAATAATTAGTGTCTGAAAATTGTTTGGCAAAATATATACTTGAAAATAATTTGAAGTGTAAATTGCAAAAAATCTCAAATTATATTCACTAAAATTCAATAATAAGTCAACCATATATCTTATATTAATCATAATATTCAGCGAAAAGTTGTAAATTTTGTTGTCTGCAACAAGAAAGAGTGATATGAAAAGCTTGTATTACGGATAGTAGAAGTAATGTAAATATAATACGAATATTACGAATAATATATTCTAGTATGTTGCGAGTATAAGCCAGTAATACAAATTTAAAATGTAGCTTTTGCAAATTTTCTGTTATAGCGAAAGTCATTCAACATATCAATTATTTGCGTTATTAATGTTCTAAAATCCATTCTTAGGGGAGGAATACTTTATAGGGAGACCACAAGGAAGTTACATTTCAGAAACCTTTGTAAGGAAATGTAAAGAAAGGAAATCTATTTTTAATATTGGTTATCGTGAGTGGAATTTCTGTCAATCTGGTAGGTTTGCCAGATTGGGGAATTTTGTTCCCAAAATGGGGATTTTTTTTCGTTGTGGGGAAAGAATGGGGGAAACAAATGGAGGGTGATTGTTTGGGATTCTTTGGGAAATTATTTTCATCTGTAGTCGAGATAGAAATATTTTTCTCTTAATTATTATGAATAAAAAGTAAGAAATGGCATTATTCTTTTTTTATTTTTATGTATCAAAAGGAAAGGAATAAAAGACAGGCATAGAGAAAGAAAAACATGAGAAAAACGAATACAAGATTCGGCTTCGAGCAACTCAGAGGACGATCTCTGGTTAATTCGAATTACTTGACTTGAAGGGGGCAGCCAATGGAATAGTCAGGGACAGCTGATGTTGGTCCCTAATTTGGATAATATTTTTCGTTTTAAATCTGGGGAATTTTGTTTCATTGGAAACGTTATTTGGGGACATTTTATAGTAGTGGTGGGGAAAGAGCTCGCAACACATTTGGCAGCTCTGACCCGATGGGGCGTATCTGATAACTTGAGTTAAGCTGAACTGAGTGAAGAGATACGTGATTTGGTTTTCTATAGTTTCGAGTTGGAATTCATTGTGCAGCTGTTGATTGGAAATAAACCATGGTGCCTTTGTTATTGTACAGAGGAACTGATTTTGAACGATCTGTAATTTCTCTGTGTTCGATCTTGCTGTACTTTCCCAAACATGTCAAGCATATAAAAGAGTGACTTTAAATTTAGTTAGAGCTGTGTTATATGGAAATGTTATATGGCTTTAAGTGTATCGTTATATGGTTGTAAATATGTGTTAAATGGCTGTGTTGTATTCGCACCGAGTTGCACGTGCTCTCGTCCGCGGCCGCCTTATCAGCGCAGGCCGGCGATAAGGCGGGGGGAGGTCAGGCGGGGCCAGGCCGATTCCCGTTATCCCCCGGCCGCCAACGGCCGCGCGCCGCTGAGAGGGGCGGCCGTGGGTTGGGGGAAGGGGTTCGAGGCTCGCCGGCTCTCCCACCTAGGCGCCGCTCCTGCATTCTGTTATCTCGGGGTTGTTTTTCCGCCTTTAAATGGATGATTATCGTTCAGTTATTCATTTTATAAGATCTCCAAGGCAACTGTGATTTTTAACAATGGGGTAACTAAGGGGAACATGAACACACACAAACATCCATGCCCGGGGCGGATTCGAACCTGCGACCCTTCGAGCCGACACAGCCATAGCCCTTCACCCTTAGCGACCTCGGCTATCCAAGCCGTCTCATATCCTTATTGTTTTATTGCAAGTCCACTTTTTCAGACAACCATACGTCGCGAGATGGGAAGAGGAAGTATTTGGGCATTAAGTGCTTTGGAAATCGTGCGTTGCTCAGACTCGAGGGCGCCAATTCGGACGGACGTAGCAAAGCATCGACGGGTCTTCCTAAAAAGTATTAGCTTTGGACTCGCCTTTTTCCTTTTCTCGATGTATAGAATCGATTCCGAGATATTTTCTAGAGCGTCTACTTTTGTTTCGCTTGTAATAAGAAATAAAAGAAACAACGGAAAACAATTGAGAGTATGTTGTTGATTGTTGATGTTATTCAATGCCGGTGATCTAAAATTCGTCCATTCGCTTCCCCAAACTGTGACGTTAATTGTTGTATTATTAGTTATACGTTCTCGCGTTTCCTGGCTGAAGGAACTCAGTATCTGGTTACGATTGAAATGGACTGAGGATTTAAGTTGGCCTGGCATTTAGCCAATATTCTTTTAATGCCACGAGCGTTTTGTGAGTCACACAGAATTTTTCGCCTTTCGAAAATTCAAAATCATCAGTCGAGTTTTAACTCACCAGTGGGATTTAATGAGAAATGGTGCACAGTATAGGCAGGATATTGTTGTTGTTGTTATTGATAATATTTCTGTTGCTGCAGTCTGAGGGCCCGCGCCCCTGTAACTTTGTCCATTTTCCATGCCTGGCATGATTCGTTGGGTATTTTAAAATTTGGCACCTCCATTATAGTATGTTATTTTTACTCCCATGTTTGCCGCCAGGGATTGACACAACACAGGTCTCCTTATCTACGAGCTGAAGTACTCGGCGTTGCCCGGGTAATTATTAACCGTGATCTTCCTGTGTGGAGAAAAGGAATGAATTGTGTGTACGGTATATCTACACCCTATTCTGCCCTACCACGAATCGAAATCGGTCCAGTCTTCCGGAGATTATCCGGGAAAACAGACAGGCGAACAGAATTGTAAAAAGAATTAAATTGTTTTTTACTTCGTGTAAACAAGCATACAAAGCAAAATAAAATGGCATTTATTTGAAATAACACTCAGACTTGCCAGTTTTATTTATATAGAAGATAGAAGAAGATTACTTGTGTGGCTTCTTGTTTGAATGAGTATGCGATCTGATTAGAATGAGACATTTAATGAATTTAATATTTTCGATCATTTAGCCAGATTTGTTTTACGTATTATGATCGTAACAAGTCACACGAGGTATTTTCCTAATCTTGTAGAACTACCTTCCCATCCGATTGAAACCCGTGCATTTTAGTTGAGGTGTTGTTTGTACTGCATCAGTCTCGAGCAAAGGATTCCAATGTTCACTTTAATTATTGATTACTCCGGCGAAACTCACAATAAAAATCTACGGTTTTTGTTGACGAAGCTTTTTAAATTCTTTCCTCTGTAATGTTTTTTGTGTAGAGATTCGCGGAAGTTATAGAGTTTTACCTCCGCTACGGTAATTACGTTTCCAGTCTCATGGCTTAGTGGGAAGGGCACCGTTAACTTGTCACAGTAAAAGACTGGACACATTTAAGGCTCATTTACACTACTACGCGCCTTTTATTATTTTAATTGCCGTTTCGTTAGTGGATAATGGGATTTTTGCAGTTTAGGGAGCAGTGTTACAAGAGGTTTATGACTCGCTGAGGATGAATAAAATGAGCCTTAATATTGTAGAATATTTGATGACCAATTTAGAGACTACTTTTTTAATGTTAACGTATACCCACATATTCATCTTCATATTTAATCTCAACTTGCATTCTTTTGTAATGTTTATTTCCCTCAGTTTAAGATTTTTCTCTTGTTCTTTTTAACTTCGTCAGCAATAAAAAATTAATGGTAATGTAGTTTACAAATGTGTTTCTTCCCTTGCTCATTTTACATGTCGCATAAGTTACATGTTGCCCATTAATTAGTGTAACCTGTCAACGACATTAAATCACAAAATTAGCTATCATTAAGTGAAGAGAAATTTGTACAACTCTTTGAAACCAATTTATTTTTTAAATATTTAAAAATGTTGCATAGTAATGTGGTGACAGGAGCCGGCACTCAGGGTTATTGCATCTAAGCTGACCTCCTCTGGGTCTCTCCGACGCTGCCGACAAAGAGAGATTCGTGTTGATGTTGCACTACTTTACTCGGCAGGACACGCTTAGTTAATTGCTAATTCAACCAATCAGAATGCAGGCACTTACCTATTGCTCGGGTCCAGGGGTGGATCCAGCCGATCATTTGGTTGGGGGCATCACAGATTTTTGTTAAATATTAAACATATTTATTATATTGTATATTATTTTTCTAGTGTATAGTTGGTACTTTACAATATTGTTTAAATAATAATATAGTTTTAACATAAATACATATTTAAATCAATTGTGCCACAATTTCCGTGGTGATAGCTGATATTTTGTGGTAATCCATGATTGTAATTGTAACCAATTACAACACTTGTGCCATATAAAGTACGGTAACAAACAAAATCCCTAAGCCCTGACCTCATGCCTCTTCTCCTTGGATCCGCCACTTGAATGAACTTCAGGAGGGATGACGAATTTGCCCTCCTTTATTACTATATTACTCCTATTATTTCTTCCTATATTACTGTAATTTAGCTGTGATGGACGCAACGTGTGGAAATTGAGAAAAGGCTGGAAAGGATAAGGTCCTAAACTTAACAAATTTTCAGCAGGCATCACTCGGTAGTATCTAGGCGGATTCTAATACCTAGGGCAACCAACCACTCAAAATGGAACTTGCGCGTAGAAATGGCAATTTTTATGAAGTATTTTAAGTTTTAGTTTTTTTCTTGTCTTTCAGTTTTGGTTTTAACTTGGCGATTAAACAGCTCAATATAACACGTAATTGAAATATTCGATTTTCATTTTTTGTAAAAAATAATTTGCGCAAAAAATTATTACTTATTTTGTTACAGAACCAGTATAATTTGATTTTATTTACTAGTGTAATACAAGACAATTATTTTTTTTCGCATTGCATGCAATATTTCAGTATAGCATGTTTGGAGTGAAATTCCTTGGTAGTATGTTCTTTGATTCTTAACATCGCGTTATGAATTTAACCATATTTCGAAAACAAAACTTCCATCAATATTTTCATTAAAGTTGGTTTTATTAACTGACTTAATTTTTACTTTGTAAGTATAATATTACATCCAAAATTTGGTTTTATTAGGTAGCCATATGTAATTTATATAATGAACAACTCTTATGTTAATTTATGTCATCATCATACTGAAAGCTAATACTAATACATCATACTAATTTATATCATCCAAGTTAATTTATATGCCTTTCATTAATTAAAAAATTGTAGCACAGTGTTTGGGGAACTTCTTTTTCCCCATCATCAGATGTCACTTGGCATGTTTGGATTGATCTACTCTTTGTCATGTTGAATAATATACTAATTCCTTTAATTTATCTCTTTTATGAAGCCATTTTTGGCCATTCATTTGATTTAAAAATGTTATAAGGACCCCCGGTGAAACAATTGAACATATTTGGTTATAAGCGGATCAACGAGTTAGTATACACTAAACAGAGTGGCCGAAGCACCCCCATCTTTGCATAAAATTAAACACATTTGTTTTGCAGTCGAAGCAGCGCTCTCTGGGCAATTATTCAAGAAAATAAATATGTGTTATTTGAATTTTATAAAATATCAAAGTCTGTAGTACACATCAAAACTAAGAAAGCACTTACTTAAAAATATATATTTGTGGTGTGATTACTTCAATTTTTACAGTTATATGCCGAACATACTGAAGGCATTGTGAATATTAATATTCTAACCGCTTATGTAGTTTAAATACCGTTAACAAAAAAAGACGACAATACAAAAAGAAGATTTGTTACAAACAACACGTCGATTCAGTATGACGACTGTTCTCCATGCCACCACAGCTCACCACTCATTTTACGGACTAAAAAACAAGGCGGCCACTAGTTCTGAGAACGTCCACCAAGAGCTCTGAAACCACAGGGTCAGCCTCTCTGTATTGTATTATTTCTTTCTCGCTACGCTTACGCAATAGAGAGAAAGTTCTGCAATGCTGCGCGAGAAAACTGTGAATTTACGGGGAAAAAACTCTTATTACAGGGCCCTGGTAACGAAAATGTGGATAGATCAAGTTGCTAAATTTAGAAAAAAAATCCTCTCAACACATGGTGTAGAGGAATGTTTTGTGGGTTCTTGATTCCGAAAAATCGAATGACGGCGAAACGTCCGCCCGTCCATCCGTCTGTACATCCGTCCATTCGTCTGTCTGTCCGTCCGTCTGTCCGTCTGTGAACAAAGCTAGCGGCAAAACCGTTCGGCCGATTTTCTCCAAAATTGATTTTTCCCAGTCGATCTGGCTGATGTCGCGGCCACTTCAATTTGAAACCGATGCTTTAATTTTCGGGGGTACTTTACATGAAATCCCTGGGACATTTTCAGAATTTTCAAACAAATGGCTCCATCGCTTTTTATTACACTTTGTTGTTTTTGGACAGTGTGAAATATGTTTAAGAGAGTGATGCAGACCTCATGTTCATTGAAAACCCTGCTTTTTCGAAAATTGCAAAAATTCAAACTTTTCTGCGTCTTCATACAACTACAATTATGAAGATAGAGATTTTTCTTTTAATGAAACCTATTCCTTATAGATAGATTTTGAAATAAAGTCGTATACAATATTTCGAAAATTTGAGTAGATTGCGCGTACTTTGTGTGAAAATACGGGTGCTGTTTTAGCTCCACTAGTATGTAACTTGGCCTCGCGGCTAGCTCTTCCCGGTGGAGGCAAGACTATAGTGTGGGTTTTCCTTTCAATGTCCCTTTATATGTTACTGTGTGACGAGGAGAAAATTCACTTCTCAGGATCAGAGGACCGGAATCTGCGTGGGGATACGCACGTGCTAACCACACGTACCCCCTTATCTCACGCCCGCGAGGCCGGGACGTCGCCGGTAGGCTTGAGCTCGTTCAGGGGGTGTAGCACCAAGTACATTAGTGTTGTCAAGGTTGATGTCACGAGCGGGAGTCCAAGGCACGAGTGCCACGACGAAATCGCTTCTCCACGCCGAAATCGCATTACCCCGCCGCTAGTGACAACGCCATCCCTATTGTAAAACGGCGGGGTTACTAATAGTTTCCTCTCACGACGCTAGTTGTGCAGAGAAGCTCGTGGCACGGCACGGTGCAGCGAGGCGTGCCTCTGCCACCAGTAGACCTTGACACCACTGAAGTACGTAGTATGTAACTCGTTGAAGCGGGTGGATATTCTCATTGTACTCGCGCGCGTACTCCAGAGGCGAGACTATGGTGTGGGTTTTCCTTTCAATGTCCCAGTATTAGTATAACTTTTGGTGATGTATATACCTTTTTTCAATATAGAATGAAAGACGGATGTTGTCAGGTATCGAAATATTTCTATACCTGACAACATTCGTCTTTCATTCTACAATGTCCTAGTATATGTTGCTGTGTGTCGAGAAAATTCACTTCTCAGGTTGAGAGGACCGGAATACTAATGTCCACGTGCTAATCACACGTACCCCCTTAACCCATGGTCGCGAGGCTGTGAATCCCCGGTAGGATTGAGCCCGTTCAGGAGGTGTAGCACCAAGTACATAGTGTGTAACTCGTTGAAGCGGGCGGATGTTCTCATCGTGCTTGCGTTCGGACCCCAGAGGCGGCGCGCGCGGGGGCGATGAAGAAGGCCAAGAAGAGCTCGACCTCGCTCGCGGGGGCGGACAGGGAGAAGGAGGAGGAGGAGGAGAGGGAGGAGCGGCCGGCGCTGGTGTGGAGGGCGGGCGACGAGCAGAGGCAGCAGGACGACGACGGCGACGACAGCGCCAGCGCCAGCGTGAGCTCCGGCGGCCACTCGCGCAGCTCCCGCGGCACCGAGCGCGTCGCCCAGCGCGCCATACACTTGCAGGTGAACAGCGCTTGAACATTGTTGGCAACCCTACTGTACTGTACCCCGCGGCAGCGCGCCATGTATCTGCAGGACAACATCACTCGAGTATTGTTGGCAACCATACTGTATTGTATCCCGCGAAAGCGCGCCATATACCTGCAAGTTAACATCACATGAACATTGTTGGCAACCATACTCTATTGTATCCCGCGGCAGCGCGCCATATACCTGCAGGTGAACGTTACATGAGCATTGTTGGCAATCCTATTGTACTGTACCCCGCAGCAGCGCACCGTATACCTCCAGGTGAACATTACATGAACATTGTTGGCAACCCTACTGTACCGTACCACGCGGCAGTGCGCCATACACCTGCAGGTGAACATTACATGAGCATTATTGGGCATCCCTACTGTACTGAAGCCCGCGGAAGCGCGCCATACACTTGCAGGTGAATATCACATGAGCATTGTTGGCAACCATACTGTATTGTATCCCTGCTGCTGCTTCCCTGTATGCTGCAATACTGATTCTAACCCGTATATGCTCAGAACTTTTTTTGTCACCAAACTTAATAATATTTTATATTATGAAGTAATTGCTATAACTGACACATTTAAAAGTTACTGTGCGCAAATTTGACTTTTGATAGGTGAGAAAGTGAGTGAAAACGCAACACTAGGCACAAGGGGGTGATATAATAATTAAAAGTGATTGGACTTTTCAAACATTTTTATTGAATGCAAACAATGTCTATATACTTGAAATATGAAACAACTACTTGAAAATGTAATATATATGCCTTAAACATTCTGTAACAAATATAGGTCAAATCAGTTCTTGTACAACACACCACAGTCTGAAAATAAATTATTTTAGTTTGTGGAATTAAAAAAAAATTTCATGTAGTGTCACTTTACATTTGTTGCACATTTTAATAGCAACAAATTTACATAATGCACATCTCGTTCTCTTTTCTTTTGAGACTATATAGTGCCCAACATTGTCAAATCTTGTATCAAGAGAAATTCTACTTGCAACTGTTGTCTTTACAGGGCCCGTCTTGCTTCTTGGTTGGCCAAATCGTTGAATCAATTCCATGGCTACTTTCCTTCTGAATTCCAATAAATCAAGAGTCATAGTATTAGTTTTTTCAGCAGACCTCCTTTGCAAAATCCAGGCGTTTTGTATGCTTACATCGAGAGCCCAGAGAAAGATTGGCCTCTACCACGTTTTAGATCGAATATTGGACCTGTAAGTAGAGACGTTCTGATCCATGCGGTCAGTACTTCCCATGTTGGCGTTGTACGCTCTGACGATATCTGGCTGAGTGATGTGTATCTTCTTTTTCTCCAAAGCTGAGTAACGAGTCGTTACTGAAACAGGTTCCACACCAATGCAATTGGACACCAGTGTAACGACGGAATTGTCATTCCATCTGCCTAACAATTTGGGTAGTGCTTTGTCCATGCACATATCAGATGTTCCGCGGGGTTTTTCTTTTCATTTCAGTGACATCGGTCAATCCATTTTATTTTTCAGGACATTTTTCTTAGGTAAATCACTTTTTGTCCAATCTCTAGAAAATCTTTTGTTTAGCTTAGCATATTCTAAAGTATTTGCTGTATTTCTGCAGACGCTGTATTTTTGTTTATATCAGTACTAGACTCTATCTCATCACCTATTCGGAAAATCTCTTCCTCCGCTTGCAAAACAAGTTCCGCGTCTGCAGACAACTGACGCGAATTCAGGTTGTCAAAGGTTCCACCATTTTCTTCGTCTCCACTGTCCTCATCCGTATCCTCACGTACATCTGGCGGTGCCAAGCAAACATTAGCACTATGAGAAGCAGTGAATATTTCCGACTCATTTTCTTCCAATATTTGTAAATATTCTAGTATTTCTTTTGTCAAAAGTACCCTAAAAAGAAAAAAAATGTATTCAATGTGTAACTGATATCCTGTATTGAATTTATATCGTATGTGCTTAGTGTTGCGAAAACGAAACACCCAAGTTTGAATACATTTTGTGAACTTCGTTTGATAGTTGGCATATTATTGTTATAAACAATTAATAACACTACTAATAATGAAATTATATCAGTATACTCGATGAATTTAAACAATTATTTCCCATTTTACTTACCGTTTTCGGGACATTGTCGCAAAGAATTCCGCACAGAATGAAAACTCCAAATTCACACGTAAACTGCTACAAGGAGAATGCAATTATAAGCACCATTCTATAATCATACATTTGATTACAGATTAGTCTGTTCTTGGAACCATGTAAAAACTTTACTCCAAGAACACAATCGTAGAATAACGTCAACAATGCAATGAGCGTGCACTGTTGCGAAAACGAAACACTAGGCATAAATGGGCTAAACAATTAGAGTCTATACTGATCGTCAAAAAGAAAAATAATGTTTATTTTGCCAAAACAATGATATATAACGAATTAGTCTACGTTTGTATTGTATACATTTTTAAAAAATACTTAATACGCCTGTAACAAGTAATGTACTTCTGCTTCCGTGTCAATGACCCCCATCTCAATCAGGTTTTTGTCCAGTTTCCCTGATCCATTGAGCAAATGCTGAGATGGCCCCTTGTTTTGCTTCTGGACGTAAACGTAGCTTCACTGTGCGCACGTTTTGTTGAGCACTCCTTTTGCTTGTAATGGTTGGATGTTCATTACTATTTTGTTAGAAATGCAGAAAAATCAAATCAGTTCATTCACCGTCGAATTTGATTTTCTGTAACTCAAATTTTTATTTTTCTAAAGTAATAATTATTTTCTAAATCATTTTTACTAGTTTTTCAAATATTGCTTTTTTTTATTTTGGGCCTCAACAAAATGTGCGCAGATAATCTCTTTCCCCACACGTCATATACAGTTTTGACTGTTTTTGACCAAATAAATAAATATCTCGGGTCAGCGCGCCATATACAGGTGAACATCACATGAGCATTGTTGGCAACCCTACTATACTGTACCCCGCGGCATTTTCTCCTAATACTTTTTAATTAGAACTCGCGCTTTGTATTCTTTTACCCAACCATTGTTGCGACCGTTCATGTTTCCACTCTATATTAATTTTCCATTATCAGTATTTGTTTTTGTGATATCGTATCACAATATATACACACACATACCTGCAGGTACAGAGGGATTGGCAATCATATTCATGTAAAAGGGAGGTCACTCGGTAAGCAAAAATAGGCTCAACATATTTTTCTCCCTTTTATTGCTTCAAACCCAGAACCAACACTTGAAAGGTGATATGAAGAGGTATTTTTCTTAAATTTATGATGTAGAATTCTCAGAAATTATATTATAGGACCTCTCTTGTTTCACAGAGTTTCAACGTTTACCGTTTAACATTTACTTAACACCGGAGTTCTGAGAACATTTCATGAATTATCTTTCCTTGTTGATGATGCGTCTCTCTCGCTGTCTTTCCTCAATGTACTCGTACTTTTAGCACCTTGTAGCGCCGCCACATTTTAAACGAAATATGCAAAACTTTCTTCATTTGAAGTATCCAGGAATATGGACAGGTTGTGGTGGATCTGTAATCCGACCTGCAAAATCTCTGGACATTAGTTTAGTCGCTTTCTATCTTTGGGGTAATTTAAAGATGATAATAATTTAAAGATAATAATTTCTTAGTACGCTAACGTGTTGATAACAGAAATTGAAACGCGACTTCTGATGTTTCAGGGAAATTAAAAATGACCGGGAAGTTTTGCAGTCAGTAACTGATTCCATAGACCTACGGACCGATGTGTGTATCAGAAAAGGATAATATTTTTAACCGCTTTTGTGAATATACGTCAGCAAAAGTTTGTTCGCGCCAAAGAAGACTTACTGAGCGCAATTATACCAAATAATTCGATATTCGCCAGTTTACGAGGTTTCATTGCTTTTTAATTGCCGATTTAGTTTTCATTTTTAAACAAATGTGCTTGTTTGTATTGACACCAATAAACAAATTAAGTGCTTTTAGAGAGTTTATTTGTTTTTGAAATGTAATTTGTTCCCAGAAGGTATTTTATAAGCCAAATTCTGAATACTTAGTGCAGATCAATTGCTCAAAATGCGGTTGAAGTTTGTTAGACAAAAACAAATGTGATTAAAATCGACTTATGATATTATTTTAGAAGTGTCGTTGTTTCCTTGTTGGTTATCCCATGTATACGGTAGTTCGTATAGATATATTTTCGTATATCTTACCTACAGTATATTTTCTTACATATGATCATATGATTGTTTCTAATATACATTTTTTGGTTAAAAACAAGTATAATATAATTTAGAGAAATTAGGTGTATAGATAAAACAATTCATAATAATTATATTAATGTTAGGTGAGAATAATAAGTTGAAAGCGCACAGGAGTCACAAACCTCTTAACAATTTGAGAATCGTTGGATGACTTACAAAAGATGTGGCTGCTTATACGTGGAAATTGAAATAGTTTTTGTGAGGGTTGGTGCTCATACTACACGCTTGCTACTCAGGACGACGATGACGACGAAGCCGACGAAGATTCTCCATTTCAAGAGGAGGATGAGTGCCAACCAAGGAAGCGAAAGAGTAATGTCAGATTCGAAAGCGCGGACGCCCCGACTGCCCAGCAGGCAGGGAGCCACGCCAATCCGGGCAACGCTCCGCACGCTGGACCCAGCGCCGAACCCTCTCACGCACTCGGGTCGAGCAAGCCCCAGGGCTTGAAGCCAGAGGGAGCCACGCTAGGAGAAAACGCAGCCACAGTCCACAAGCAGAGCGAAACCCACCGACCGATTCCAGAGGACAACTCGGGGAACAGCCCGTACCTCGGGAATCCCGAAGACGCGATAGCGTACGGACCGGCGCTGCCGGAAAGCGCGCAGCCCATACCCGCCCCCCTCCAAGAGTGCACCCATTGCGGGTCCGCGGACGCCGTCGTCGTACGCGCGATGAGCGGCGACCTGCGCGCGGCGGAGGCCGGCCAGGGCGCGCGGGCGTGGGGGGTGGACCTGCCCGTCGACCGGAAGCTCGCGGCCGCCGCCGCCGCCGGCTCCGCCCCGGGCGGTCGACCCAGCTGCCCGCACGCGCCCGGCGGGCGGGCGCAGCAGTGCGCGCCGAGGAACCCGGCGGTGCAGGTATTGTATCAGTGGCGTAGCTTGATTGATTCGTGTTTCCGGGCGCGTCAACTACTCAGGTCATTAGTCCCGTAAGTGTAGTGCGTGTTTTTATCGGGAGGTGGCGATGATCTTTTCCCCGCTGGATGGCGAGATCTGGTGCCGACCTACCGTCGACTAGCGGGGTTTCCCCTCAGCCAGGTATTTCCCACCAGCGGGGCACCGCCCCAGCCGGGACAAGCTGTAAGCTCCCGACCGGTCTCCCGGCATGTGTGGTAGTGTAGTGTATGTTAGTGTAAGTGTGTGTGTAAGGGGAGAGGATAGGACAAGGAAGAGGAAGGAAAGATCGTGCGTGGTCCGTGGCCCGTTTCTTAGGGTACTACTACGGCATTCGCCTGCTGTTGATCGGAGAAACAATGGCGTAGCGCCAGGGGACGCTAAGATACTGAGCATCTCCATGTAAATCATTAATCAAAGAACCCTAAATATTGTATTGATGATCTTAGTGAGTGAAACACATTGAGCGAAACACGTTTTGTATTCATTTTAAAGTGATTTCCTGTGATTGGATTCGGCGCGTTGTTTCAAGCTGGTTCCTGATTGTTTGGACGCTAAAATGCTTCTAGCGTCTGCCGCGAGATTGCGACGAGAAATGACGGATGCGCAGACGGCGATGTACCCCTATCACCTCTTTACCCGTGTCCCTGGATTCCCGAGTCCCGGGCCCTTTTTTTCGATTCAACTGTTTTCTTCATATGACATTTTTCTAGGAAATAGAGGATACTTCAGTGAGAAATGAATTCAAATTGTAATAATACAAATAATAAATACAATTGATTTTATGTTGAGCCAGTAACAGAATAGCCAGATGGTTGGAAGAACTTCTTTCCCAAATGTAGTGTTACAATTCCACAAACTTGAAAAGGGGAAGCTCAAGAATTGATCTTTACTATGTAAATATACTGCGATTTTTGTAGGAAGAGCTCTCAAGGCCACTCAAAGCCCATCTTCGCGATGGAATATGTCACGGCATTTCGTGTCATTCACAGTCGTTCCGCTAGATTTCGCACGATCGCGACCGTATGAAGCAGTGCTTGCGATCATGCGACTTATACCGGCAAGACCGAGAAAAGACGCCAAATGCCGTGACATATTCCATCGCGAAGATGGGATTTGAGTGGCCTTGAGAGCTCTTCCTACAAAAATCGCAGTATAAAACGTTTTATTACGTCAGGCTGTGGGGCGCCTTAATAAATTTTCTCTGCCACCCCCCGCTCACTCCCATACCGCGTACGCCTAATCGAGAGGCGCAGTGTGGCCGCTGACACGTCGACCAAGTCGTGGAGGACGCGTCGTCTTCCGAGCATCCCCAAGCGTCTGTAGCAGTCTGCCAACTCAATGCTCTGTGACGTCACAGGAATCCCCTCTCTTTCTCCCAGCTCAGCGCGGATCCAAGGTAGAGCCGGACGCGGCGGCGGGCGCATAGTGTTCCAATGATGGGAGGAGAAGATTCGCTTGGACCATTTTTCCCTAGGAGAAATAAAATTAATGGATGTAGATGTTTTCCCACTCATGCTGCCTGAAACACCGGCAAAGGCCCACTGTCAAAGTTTTCGCGAACGCCGTCTGCCCCTCCCTCCCTTCCCCCTGTGCTGGGGATTCTTCTCCCAAAGCCTATCTCGGAGAACAAAGCGGCTCCGACGTCCCTCCTTGTCTCGTTGGCAATCAGTACTCTACAGGTAATCGCAGGCCAAGCACCTGCCCAAGAACGTTCTGTTGCGCGTTGTGAACAGAACGCCGCCGGCGCGCCGTGCAGCCCGTGCGGGGTGGCGGGCTGTAGCGAGTGCGGCGGTCCCGGGTCCGGGTGGGCCGACCCCAGCGTCCAGCCCGCCGCCGCCGCCGCCGACCCTCCGGAGCGCAGTCGGGGAGGGGCGGACGCCGCGTGCGACACCGCCGCCGTCGCGTGCCACAACGCCGCCGCCGCCACCACCGACGACGACGACGGAGGCGACGCCGCCGTCGCCCCCGCCGTGCGGCCACGCGGATCGGCTGCGGAAGCCTACGCGCCCGTTTGTGGCTGGGCGGGCTGGCGCGAACCCGCAGCCGCTGCCGAGTGTGAGCTCTTGGGTGAGGATTGGCGAGCGGCGCGGGGCGGGGGAAATATGCGGTTTTGCCACGGCGTAACGAACAGCATTCTACCGCATTTTTGATTGATGAGTTGAGTGGTGAGGTGTGGTTCCTGGTGCGTCAACATCTAAGGTCATTAGTCCTGTAATTGTAGTGCATGTTTCTTTCTCGGGAGGTGGCGGTGATCTTGTTCCGCTGGATGGCGGGATCCGGTATAGAGCTACCGTTTGCTAGCGGGGTTTTCTCCAACCTGGTATCTCCCACCAGCGGGGCACCGTGACAGGCTCTAATCTCCCGACCAGTCTCTCGGCGTGCATGATAGTGTAAAGCATGTGTGTGTAAGGGATAGGATAGGACAAAGAATGGGAAGGAAAGATCGAACGCGGTCCATTGCTCGTTTGTTAGGGTACTGATCCGGTATTCTCCTGGTATTGATCGACGAAATCACCTAGAATTTTCCTCCAGGCAGCGACAG
>JAHLJT010009328.1:0-12505 GCA_031308135.1 Acheta domesticus | reverse complement strand
GAGTCTGTTCATGTCCAGTCTGTTCATGTCCTTCGTGCTGTGAAGACGTCTTTTGGAGCGCTCCGGGCTCATCTACAGGTAGTTTAGAAGCAGGTAGTCGTCGGCCGCATATTTCCCGGTTAGCGGAGCCCCAGCAGTCGGTGGAAAGCAGAACAACTTACGACAGATAAGTATTCTTTCGTGTATTACATTCATAAATTTCAAAATTTGACTAATTTCTTTTTATTCTATCAATTTCCTTCATTCTATTTATTACTTTTCTAAACAGTAAGCTTGTTTCAGTAGATTCCAACCTCGTTATAATCTTGTTTTTTGCTTCTCGTCCTTAGGTATCTACTTGCTATTACTTATTTTATCACTTTTTTTACTTATTCGACAGAAGTACCGTAGTTGCCCTTAAGTTCATTTTCCGTTTCTCCCGCACTTTAATTTTTTCCTCTTAATCATGCCCCGAAGGTCATCCGCAATGACGACTCCGACCTCCAGGCCAAATCAAGGCTGAAGTTGATGCGGCCCTGGAACGGACTCTTCATTCGGAGATCTTCATGAAATCCCTCGCCTCCACTTTAACAGATATAGTAGCAAAGAAGTTGGAGGAATCATGGCCTTCAATGAAAATCCTTATTTTATCATTGCAGCAAAAAATTGAAGACCGGGATTGTGAGATTCGGAAGCTGAGAACCGAGCTGGATCTGAAAACAGACCAGCTTGAAATGTACAGCAGAAGAAACTGCCTCCGTATTTTTGGCCTGGAAGAAAAGGAAGGGGAAAACACTGACGATATGGTCCTCAACGTCGCCAAAAAGATAAGTGTAGACTTGTCCTTAAAATGACATTGATAGGAGCCATAGAGTCGGTCGCAAATTTGCTGGAAAAAACAGGCCAATTATAGTTAAGTTTGTTAGTTATAGGAACGTCGAGAGGTCTTCCAGTCGAAGAGGCAGCTGAAAGGCCAAAAAAATCACAATTCGCGAGGACCTCACCCGCCAGCGTCCTGGACGTGCTGCACGCTGCGATCTCGCGGTTTCAGATGCGGAACGTCTGGACAGAAGACGGGCAAATTGTGGTTAACACAGGTACCGGACGCTTCCGCGTCCAAACAATGGCCGAGCTTAAACTCTCTTCATTAGGCTCGGGGCGCTCCTTTTTTCCTTTTCTCGGAAAGCGTTCTTCACTGCAATCTATTTTCTCCCTCTCTCTCTCTCTTTGTCTTATACCATTTCTTTGTTTCTATACATCTCTAGTTAACCCATCTCTTTCACCCCTCTGAGTCATTGGCAGTTGGCGGCCGTTTAGGAATTCCCAGTGTACCCAAATGCAAAGCGTCCTCCCCACCCCACAGCTTTCGCTACCTGCAAGTGTCCACTCACCCTCCCTGCCAACCTTGGTCGCTGTAAACAGCACGCTCAATATTTCTAGGAACTGTTTTTACGTGGCGCATTTAAATGCACAGTCCTCTCCTTTGCCATCATTCCGAAATTCACGAAATTGTAACGAAACATAAATTTCACGCACTCCTCGTTAGCGAAACATGGCTCAAAAAATCTTTAAATTCTCAAACCGTCAAAATTCCCGGATACAGACTTTGGAGATCCGATAGAAAATCCAGCGTTGCTGCACACGGCGGTGGTGTCGGTATGTATTTACGTGACGACATAAATTGCAAAGTTATTTTCTCTTCATCAAAACATAAAGACCACTTCACCGAATATTTAATTGCTGAAGTCAATCTTGCAGGAAAGAAGTGTCTCTTGGCGGTAGTGTATTCTCCTCCCAAATCTGGCAACATTGACGAACTTGACGACTTACTCGCTTCATGTGTCACTAAATATGAGGATATTCTTATAATGGGTGATTTCAATTGTAACTTACTGAAAAAAATCTGCTTCATCCGACAGCTTTGCTCGCTTTTTCGCAACATGAACTTAACGATTCTTCCTCTAAAGGCAACTCATATCACAAGAGATACCGAAACGTCGATAGATCATATCATAGTGGTCAAATCCAGAAAGAACGCGTTCTCATGGACAATTTTCCGTTCCAGGAATATCAAAACATGATCTTATCTACGTATCATATAATTTAAAGTGTCCCAAATACACACCGAAAATAATAAAATATCGAGATTACAAGAACTTCGATGCAATTTCCTTCCTTTCTGATGGATTCTCGGTCCCTTGGAACCTTGTACAAAATGAAACCTCGCTCAATGGCAAAGTAGCAGTATTTACGGAAATGTTTAATGGACTCGTAAATAGACATATACCACTAAAGACATCACGCGTGACACGTCCCGCAGCTCCGTGGATATCCGGTGAAATTCGTCAACTTATGCATGAAAGGGACATTGCGTACAAAGTTTTTCGGAAAACAAGAAACAACGACGACCATGTTAAATACAAAAAACTTAGAAATCGTGTCACCCAAATGTTAAGAAATGCCAAGATTAAATATTATCATTCTATTTTTCAAAATAAGCGGGATTCTAAATTACTCTGGAAAAATTTGCGCACTATAGGTGTTGGAAATATTCGAAATTCAACAGAGATCAATGTGTCTCTCGATTCGCTAAATCATTCGTTTGTTAAGCTTGCGCAGCCAATAAATCCTCTCCAAAAATCTCAAACTTTAACCATGCTGCGAAGCACAGAGATTAGTTTTAAAGACACTTTCTACTTTGCATCAGTAACACCCACAGATGTCGCTAAAATCATTTTGAGTTTAAAATCAAACGCATTCGGCTCCGACGAAATCAATTCAAAATTGCTAAAGCTTGGAACTGAAGTAGCACTCCCGGCAATAGTAGACATAATTAATTCTCGTTAATGATCGGTGAATTTCCTTCGGCCTGGAAGACAGCACTTGTCCATCCTCTCCCTAAAAGCGCAAATCCCATGACGGCTGTTAATTTCCGTCCCATCAGTATCTTGCCAACAATATCAAAAGTTCTTGAAAAGATTGTCAGGAAACAGATCAAACATCACCTTCAAAATTTCAGTATTTTAAATAAAGACCAGTCAGGTTTTAGACCCGGCAAAAGCACAGGAACTGCGCTTCTTAGCGTGATTGAAAATGCCAGAGAGGAAATGGACAACGGTAAAATCACAATTCTCGTCCTTCTCGATTTTAGCAAGGCTTTCGATTCTGTAGATCACGATATTTTGTTAGCAAAGTTAAAAAACATTGGATGTGCCACACCCACACTCAAATGGTTCTCCAGCTATCTATCTGAACGGCACAAAAAGTTGTGTGCGGTGACAGTGTGTCTTGTACCTTGCCATTAGCACGTGGCGTCGCACAGGGCTCAGTGTTAGGACCCCTCGCTTTCCTAATTTATGTTAATGATATAGGTAAATCAATAAAAAATTGCTGTCATCACATGTATGCTGATGATCTCCAATTGTATATTAGCGGACCCTCTTCTTGCGTCCTCGAACTTGCTCAAAAAATCAATGAAGACCTGCAGTCACTCTCCGCTTGGTCATCATCAATAGGGCTAAAGCTAAACCCCAATAAATCTCAGTGTCTTGTAATCGGCTCCAGAAACTCCCTAAAAAAGTTATCAATCTCCGCTCTTCCTGACATTTGCATAAATGGAAGCCCCCTACCGTGGTGTAGCGACGTGAGAAATTTAGGTGTGCATATGGATAATTCTCTAACCTGGAATTCTCAAACTGATAAAATATGTCAAAAAGTTTTTGCGTCCCTGCATGTTTTAAAACGCATGCGCACTCTTTTACCTACAAAAACTCGCCAGACTCTTGTACAATCCCTCCTTATGCCTCACTTTGATTACTGCGATTTCCTGCTGACCGACATAAATTTAAAACAGCAACGTAAGATACAAGTAGCTCAAAATGCATGTATTCGTTTTATTTTTGATCTTAGAAAATACGACCACATTTCAACTTTCTATGCTCAATCTAAAATTCTTACCGTTGATAAAGGCTTTTACTTCACTGCCTCCTCCTCCTCTACAAGATTTTAAACAGCACTCATCATGGCACCCTATCAAAACGATTTCAATTTATGAAGCTACATCGTGCCCGAGCATCACGCCTTATTTGTATTCCGCATCACAATACCACTACTTTTAGCAAATCTTTCACTGTCACTGCCATCCGTGCTTGGAACAATCTTCCCACTACTACAAAAATAGCAGTACATTTCAAAAGTTTAAAAAAGAAGTCACAAACTGGATTCATGAAAATAATACTTAACTAAATTGCCACTGCTCGTTTACTAAAACTCAGGACTAGGTGGACGCCACACTGCTTCAGAGCTGTGACAAATCTCATATTTATCTTACCTATCGTACAAAGTTCTACTCCTTTTTTTCAATAAATACTTCCCTCTCTTTCTTTTTCATGTCTCTCTCTTTCCCTCTCTCTTCGGATCACTAAAATCCAAGTGTTTTAGTTTCCTTTCTCTCTTAGTTTTAAATTTCAACACAGATTACTTTACTCTCTCTTTCCTCTAATTTATCAGTATTATCTAGTTTTCACTTTAAAAGTTAACTAATCTCCGTGGCACACAAAAATACCGTTCCTCTTCTTATTTCCCTTTTGCATTTATCCTTAGTTATATTTATTTCAGTTCACACATGTGTACGTTTATCCTTAATTACATTTATACATCTATTTATTTCAGTACACACTTGAGCATACCTGATTATTGAGTGCGTGATAATGCATGAGTATTGCTCTAATGTGTATGTACTCAAGGTATTTGTATGCTTTTAAATCTGTCTAGATGTGTTTCACTAATTTGCAATCTTTCTGTTTCAGTTCATCATCTCTTCCAACCTTCACCATATGTTAAGACATTTTATTCAAATCAAACTATTTACGTTTCTCCTTTATATTTTGTGTGCACCGAAATTATTTAATTATTTATATTGTGTTCTTAGAAGTGTATTGTGTCTTGGCCTTAAGCCACCATCCTGATTGAGGTTTACCTGGGTTTACTCAATCGCTTAAGGCGCATGCCGGGATGGTCCCTTTGTTTGCAGTCCCAGGAATAAATGTAGCGTAAATCGTTGGCTTGCGAGTGAGATATGTCGGGTCGGTTTTTCAGGTCTTGGGAATATTCTAAATGGTTAACACCTTCCTACATTATTAAAATTTACAATTTTCTAGGTTGGGAAATATCTTTATATTGTAAACATTTTAGTAAAACTGAATTGATCTTTTCCCGTTTTTAATTATATTTTTTACTAAATAGATTGATAATACATTATTTTATTATTGCTAACTTTCTTATTATTACTATTATGAAATACACGTAAAATCATTTTACCATTTTCTTTCAATGTTCTCCGTTTCTCTTAGGACCTGAACTTTGACTTGATGTGTTTTCGCTTGTATGCTGACGAGACTCCCTCCCTTTTTAGTTTTCATTTAGGAGTATTTCAGAAATACGTACGCAATCATAGTTTCTACTAAAACCTCTTTGAAACAATTAAAAGTACATATTAATACTTCACCGATTTAAACAATCTCTATCTAATCCACTTCAATATGTAACTTGCCTAGTCAAAGAAAGATAATTTCTCTAAATTTTGAGTAAAATCTCGTAGTGTTTAACTTGATATTTTGTGATCAATTCTTAAATTACATTCCTAACTCGAAATTGAGAACTTTAAACATACAAATGCTGTGACAGCATTCCTCCTCCACCAACTCTTTCCTCCCTCGCTTTCATTCCTGTTTTCTATGTGAGAAAGCGCTTTCATTCAAATTGCGTACGTATTTTTCATTGAACGACCTCCTTATAGTATGCACTAATGTAATACAATTTTGAAAGTGGTTAGGCGGAAGAGCAGGCTAAATGGCCTGAGCCTCGCCACAAATAAAGACATTTATTTATTTATTTATTTATTTATTTATTCCTTTAAGAATGCCATTCGGGTTGCGAAATGCACCTTATGAATTTTGCAGACTTATGCGGCATGTGTTTGAAGGTCTTACGTGTGTCGTTACCTATTTAGATGATATTGCGGTAATATCACCCACCTGGGAAGCTCATTTAAGAGATATTCGCCAAGTGTTGGAGCGGGTAGATCGGTTTGGTCTTACGATCAAACCAAACAAATGCAAAATTGCGCAAGACCGGGTCTGTTATTTGGGACATATGGTAGGACGGGGATGTCTTAGTCCGGTTCAGTCAAAGGTTAAGGGTATTTCTGAATATCCTACACCTAGAAATAAAACTGAAATTAGAAGATTTTGTGGACTGATATCTTATTACGCGCGATATATTCCCAACATGGCGGTCATAGCAGCTCCTCTGACTGATTTGACAAAGGGAAAACCTAGAAAGGGAATCATAACTTGGAATGAGAGTTGTCAGAAAGCATTTGATCAATTAAAGAATATTTTAGTATCTGCTCCAGTATTAGAAGTTCCCAGAGCCGATTCCGAATTTATCATGCATACAGATGCTTCGGACTCAGGTGTCGGTGTCGTGTTGAACCAATTAAACAGTGCTAATGAAGAACATCCAGTTATCTTAGTAGGAAATTTAGAGGAGCGGAATCTCATTCTGTGATTGAAAAAGAATGTTATGCTCCAGTCTGGGGAATCAAAAAGTTAAGGTACTATTTAGATAATTGCAAACCATTCACCATTGTTACTGACAATAATCTTCTTAGCTATCTTCATTCCAAATCACCTACAAATTCGCGAATCATGAGATGGATATTGTTCCTTCAACAGTTCAATTTCAAAATAAAACATCGGAAGGGGAAGGACAATATGAATGCTGATGCTCTCAGCAGAATGTATCAGAAATCAGCTGATTAGTGGTGTACATACGTGTGCAAACAAGTATCCTGGAAGTGAGACTCTAGGTCACTAACGTACATTGAGATAATTCCTATACGGTTCATGAAAATGAAGCTTACGATTGAAAGTTGTGGATGTGTGTACTCAATGTAAATTAAGAATTCTTATATGTCATGAGTATTTCTATTTTTCAGTAATTCAATGTTCTGTGTAAATTAAGAATTCTTATGTTATGCGTATTTCTATTTTTCAGTAATTAGAATCTGTTCTGTGTAAATTAAGTTCTGTGTAAGTAAATTTCTGTAAGTAGTAAAGTTCTGCAAAGTAAATTCTGTGTAATCAGTTCTGTGTAAATTAAGAATTATTATGTTATGTGTATTTCTATTTTCATCAATTCAATGTTCTGTGTAAATTAAGTGTTCTTGTATGTTATGGGTGAATTCTAGTTTCAGTATTTGAAGTGTCTTCTAGGTAAATGTCGTATCTGTATTTATGTGTATGATCCAATTTCAATAATTGTATGTACGTAAGTGTCACTATGTACGTCATGTATGGGTAGTGTTCGTTACTTAATGTGCTTAGCGAACAGCCAGGCCCATCTTACGAACCGAGGAGGGGAGGGTTTTATAACGACCCTTCTCGGGGGTGAGTGTCGAGGCGTTCCCACGAGGTGGGAGGGCCGAGCGCCCCGGACAGGGGAGCCCGCATGTGGTTGACATTTGGCAGGCTGCGTTCCGGGGTCAGTCGAAAGGGCGGTTTCCTGGAATGTCATTTTTTTTGGAAGCGAGCGGAGGGGGAGAGCTGGTGGAAGCGAGGCAGTGTCGAGGAGGGTAGTTTTAGAAAAGAAATGTAAAAGGAAGGTTGCGGACGTTTGGACGCTTCCTCTCCGATTTAGGGAATTTATACTTAATAAATTAATTAGTAAAGTAATCTGTGTTTGCTTCATGAAGAGTAGGAGAAACCCTAACATACATATATATGTATTATAATATACAGAAATATGTACTCAAAAGTATGAAATATGTAACATTAAGTATCATTATATCAATTACTTTTTATTAAAATACCTTTATCTTAGTATATATTGTTCTGTGGATTTAATATAAAGACCAGAATTAAACATTATAGTTCCCATAATCCTATTATTTACAACGATCTCCGTATAAAACATATATCGTCTCCGATATTATTTCAGTAGTATACCTTCCCTTTGCGGCTCAACCACGCAACCAATCTTTATAAATGAGGTCTCTAAAGAAAGAGAATTTCAAGGTGACGTGACGAATTGCATTTTGAGTTAAAAAATATGAAGGATTTGTTTAAAAACGCATCTAAATAGTATAAATCAAATACATTTTCTAGTCTTCTCCGTGTTTTCTGGATCCAGTGTGACGGAATTGTCCCCTCATAGCACTGCACTAATAGCACACATTGTTTCGAATCCTGAGTTTTTCTCCAGAACGGAAGACCTCTTTTTCTTCACTCGATCCCCCTATTGACCCTCGAATGATAAATGAACAGTTTTTAAAGAAGCGTCTGCTGAGTGAGTAATTTCAAAGCTACTAGAAAGTTCCAGGGAAGATGTTTACAAAAATTTAATTGTAGTGCTTAATGAAAAAGGGGGCAATGTAGTTGTTCAGCTTTTGAATATCAAACAATTGCTTCGATGTGCCAATAGATGCTGCAGCTTCAGAATCAAACTGATGTATAACTTGTATTTCAAAATCAAAATTTTGAGTATTGTAGCTCATAGCGTCAATTCAGGTGCCCCATCTCGTTAATCCTTTTTTGTATTGGAAATCAATGCGTCAACTTTATCAAACTGAGATCTAATGAGTTCTGCAAACGAAACGCATGCACAAGATAGGTTAGAAGTAGTAATTTTATAAAAATACCTGCAGGGCTTCTGATGCCTTGCACATGTTTAACGTTAACGCACGGAAAACATGTTTAACTTCATTACGCCACAAAAATTCCGTTGTATCGTTAAAACGTTTTGTAATAGTTTGATGGTTGCATTTGGGTAACACTTCTCAAGTTAACAAAATAAGACTTACACTTTTAAACGTTCATTAGACCTATCACAACCTTGCCAATATGATTTCCTTGTACATGGCGAGATTTTACTTCAGATTTTCGGTCGAAAGACATAATTTACGAACAATGGTAGAGGGACACATGTAAAAATCAGGGAAAGAAAAATGTCAACGACCTTTCTTGGGCTGGTGCGTGTAGTTTCTGGTGAAGGATATCAAGGTCAAAGGAGACATCTAAAATATGCGAAGTGGGTGCGCGATATCGCCTGCTAAAGATATCATTTTCACAAATCAAACTTCCTTTCTGTTCTCCGCGATGCTCGCGCTGAAAACTAACAGAACAGAAGCTATGGATTGCATCGTCGCCTTCCCCGTTTATATACTTCCAATACCGTTGGCATTTATGGATACACTCATTTCAGCGTGTAATGCTAGCTTCATTTTAGAGAGGAGGCTACAGAAAAAATGTTTGACAATGCTGAATTGTTTGTTTGAATGATTCTTTATCAAAAACAGATCGGAAAAAAATGAATTAAATTTTTTTTAAATGTAGGATAATGGAAAAATTCAGTAATATGTAAAAATATGTTCATTTGTGTAAAATATGTAAATATATGTAATTTCGAGCAAAATATGTAAATATATGTACTAAAAACTCAACGTTTTGGGTCACTAAACGATGTGAAACGTGAATATATCGTTGATTGGACTTGCTGGAGTTACCTTAAGAAAATATGTAATTACATAATTATCCCGGCCCTAGTAATTATAAATTTGAATAAAAAATGCGCTTAAAATAATATGACTGTTTCTATTGTTGTGAATATTATCACAATAAGCTACTAAGTATTACTATGTCAGTTTCATAATTTTAGAAAAAGATATATTTTTGTATTGAAATCTAATAGATGTCATTCCTTTGAATTCATATATTTAATATGAAATATTTATAACAAAATTTATTAAAAACAATTAAAAAATCATAGTTATGTCTTTCTATATATAAACATTCCTCACAAAATATGAAAAATTTAACAATCAATTTTTTATTGACCGAAAAAAAAATTCTAGGTATTTACGTTAATTCCCTGACTTTTCCAGAAAGTAATTTTTCCCTGACATTTCCAGGTTTTCCAGGTTCGTATGAACCCTGTTATATATTTAATAAAAGGAACTAGTAAAATAGGTTTTTAGTATTTCTTGCTTTGTGGTTTTCAAATAAAATTATGTGCATAATTATGCACATTGGGTCTCAAGACTTGTTGATCAATAAAAATTTGGAGTACATAGAAGTTTATTTTGTCTTAATAAATCATTAATATACAGTTCAAAAATTACAACGGTCTGCAGCAAAGTATTAGAAAACTATGATATTTGCTTTGATCGGTTATACGACACAAAACAGTTACGGTCCTTCGTAATGCACATGTGAACACAGCATTTGTCAAAATAGAAATGTATTTTCTGTTGGCAGTTCTTTCTGGTCATCATGATGTGGCATATGATCCATTGAATCAAGTCTCACTTCTGGTATTGGCCTCAATGCAGTATTTTTTCTTCTGAGTTTGCGGTGAATTTTCCCCATTACTTGGTCTTCCTCTCTTTCTTGATGAGACAGTTTTACCCACTTTGTAGAGACATTCTGCAACTCACATGCGAAAGTGTAGTAGATCTAATATTTTATTTTTTGGAGTACAGAATTTTTGGTAATCTTATTCAAGCCAGCTGTTCACACTTGCAAAGTTTACTCCATGGAAGATGGGACTTAAAGTTCACTTCCTTGTACGCATGTATATTGTATAAAGACTTATTAGTTGATCAAAAAATCCACACCACCATTGTATGGTTGTAAAACTTTACTTTTTCCTGGTCTTGGCATAGTGACATAGCCTTTGTTCTTCACGTCCCATCATTGAATTTCATCTACCTTACCAGAACCAACAAAACTGGAAGCAAGGAAAACACTCACATTATCAAGCCATGGGTAGTAGTGTTACAATTCCATCTGTGGCTGTATCTCTTCATCGTATGAGCCACGGTCTCTTTTCTTTAATTCCTTGTCTGATTGAACAGGAAAGTTTGCACGAATAGTACCACCAGAATGTACACCTTTGCGTTTCAGAATTTGCAAAAGGTGGTATGAAGAAAAGTAATTGTCGTAGAACAATTTATGGCCTTCTGCACCTATACGCTCTACAAGACGCAACACAACAGTTGCACCAAGTCCCAGTTCTTTTTGTTTACCTTTATCAATTTCAGTACTCATATCTTGATAAATGATGATGTCATATGCTTGTCCAGATTTGCCACAAAGCACAAATATTTTCGACTCTTCAAGGCGTAGGATACCCCTTTACATTTTTATTTATTTACTCTTAATCTCTTAAGTTTCCAGGACTAGTAACCCATACTGGTAAACAGTCATCTTCATTACTCAATCACTAATACAGATTCATGGCCTGACACTTACTGCCTTGCCCGCCTCTTACAAAACCTCTGATAGTATAACTTCCCTATTATAGACGGTCATATATGCAGTCACAATTGATTCCCTAAGCTGTATAGAATTATTTCAGAGATCCCAATGCTTAGGACACACTTAAGTCGATATAATGTAATGTTAAAGTTGATGTGCATTATTATGCACATTGGGTCTGAAGGGATTAAAGACAATAATAATTAATTTGAAGTCTATTTTTAAATTTTACTTTCATTTACTCCGTTATATATATTACATAACATTTTTCTTATATCACAGAATAAACAAAAATAAAACAAAAAAATACTACTTCAAATTAAGTACTGTCTTTAAATAACAAAGGATACATCTTTTAAATACTGAAAATATATAAAACTGAAAATTATTTTAACATATGAATCTTGACAGACTACAGATACGATGTTTATTTCTGATACGATGTTTATTTCCGAAACTTCTCCCAACGAAATCCTCAGAATAGTCAGTAAACTAAACAATAAATATTCATCTGGTTTAGATGAATTTCCGGATTGTTTATTAAAAACTTGTGCACCTGCCTTTATACATCCGTTAACTCACATTTTCAATGCTTCTTTATGTACAGGAATATTTCCAGATATTTTCAAAACAGCAAAAATTAAGCCACTTTTTAAAAAAGGGAACAAAAATGATATTCAAAATTACCGGCCAATTTCTCTTTTGTCAGTTTTCTCAAAAATATTAGAAAGGCTCTTCTACTTACGAATGGAAACTTTTCTCAGGAAAAACAGAGCGTTTTCAGACTCACAACACGGTTTTAGAAAATCAAAATCTACGGAAACTGCCATTTTTTCTTTTCTCAAAGATGTTGCTTCATCAATAGACCAAAATGAAGTACCCATTGGAATATTCTTAGATCTCTCGAAAGCTTTTGACGTTATTGACCATAAGATCTTGCTCTCAAAATTACCTTCGTATGGAATTCGTGGTATTGCCCTAGATTGGATAACTTCTTACCTTAAACATCGGACTCAAAGAGTAGAAATACCATACTGGCAGGAAAGGATATTACATACTTATATTTCCAATTCTTTGCCAATTGAGAATGGGGTCCCGCAAGGTTCGATCTTAGGTTCTATTCTCTTTCTGTTATATGTAAACGATATGCCCTCGTCTATTAAAAATGGAAGAACGGTTCTGTTTGCTGATGACACGAATGTATTTTG
>JAHLJT010009326.1:0-43272 GCA_031308135.1 Acheta domesticus | reverse complement strand
CCTCGCGTACCCGCTGCTGTAGGACCCGGCCATTTTCTTCCTGTGCGGGACCGAGCCTCTCCCGCGTCCGCAGCGCGCCAGCACCTAAAGGGCGTCCCCAACGGTGGCGCGGCGCAGCGCGGCGTCCGAGATCGACATGTGCGCGGAGCGGCCTCGACAGTGCATAAAACGTCGCGCTTTCATGCTAAAAGCCACTTCCGCAGCGCTCGATGCGGCCGCCCCGCATGATCGATGTGCCGGGAAACGACGCGACGGCCGCCCCAGCACACCCTGCCAGGCTGTGTGGCGCTGCCCAGCTCAGCCTCCTCCTCCGGCCCCACCCCCACCTTCCCGTCCCTACCCCTCTCCGCTCCTCCGTTCCGCTCTTCGCCCCCCTCGCTCCACCCCGCAATGCTCCATCTGGCGCCGCTCCGCCCCGGCCGGCTCGCTTCACCCCGCCCTGCCCCCGCCTCACCTCTCTCCCCCCGCCTCGCTCCGCCCCCGCCTCGCTCTGCCCCGCCTTGCTCTGCCTCGCTCTGCCTCGCTCTGCCTCGCTCCGCCCCGCCCTGCTCCGCCTCGCTCCGCCCCGCCTCGCTCTGCCCCGCCTCGCTCTGCCGCTCTGCCTCGCTCCGCCCCGCCCCGCCCCGCTCCGCCCCGCCTCGCTCTGCCCCCCTCGCTCTGCCTCGCTCTGCCTCGCTCCGCCCCGCCCGCCCCGCCCCGCTCCCGCCTCGCTCCCGCCCCGCCTCGCTCCGCCCCGCCTCGCTCCTCCCCGCAGCTTTCACGCCTAAATCAGCCCGCCCACATGCCACCTTTCCCCGCGTCGCTTCGACCGGCCCTCTTTGCCCCAACCCTCCCTGCCCTTTCCAATCCAGGCCCTGTCCTTTCCGCTCAACCTGCACATCCTGCACTTCCTCTTTGCTATTAACACTTCTCGCCCTGCCTAATGTGACTTTTCTCCACCCCTCGCCTCTTTTCCCTCCTCTCCGCCCCGACCCTCCTCTCTCTAATCAACTCCCACCTCTTCTGAACCTCCTCGCATCTACTTCTGCGCTCCGCCCTCTCTCAGGTTTTCTTTCGCTACGTTCCGATCTTTTACGCTCCGACTCTACGATCTACGCCCTCACTCCTCTTTCAGCGCTCCTGCCACCTCCCAACGCCACCTCTTTCAGACCCTCCTCTTTGCGCCCTTCTTCTTTTTTCCTTCCCCTATTATCCCTGCTCTTCTTCTCTCCTTTCCCTTTCACTCCTCCCCTCTTCTCTTCTCCCTTCTTTCCTTTCCATTTTGGTCTCTTCCGCCTCTCCTCTCCTCGTTGCCTTAACATTACGTTCCCGTACAGGTTCCGATATTTTTCTCCTCGGCCTACGTAGCTACACAGAAAGTTCTCTTTAATTTCTTCGACTCCTTCCTCTCCTTTGCGTAGCCCTGACTCATGCACTACTGACTGTTTTTGTTACAAGATGCGGACTAGACTTTCATAGTGCGTTTTATGACCTCGTTTTTCGCTATGTTTTCATTTTGACTTTACGGTCTATTTTCTCTATAGTCCTTCAAGGTCTTTAAGAAAACCCACGATTTCTGTACGACGAAATTTTGTGTAATATTAATTTAATGTAAATTGTTTTACTATGCACGCTATTTTTCTGAAAAATAACACTTCTGTTTAAAAGAGACTACTTGTCATCAGTCGTGAATTTATTAGACGTAAGAATTGTTGTTAATGAATTCTTGTTTATATGCTTTCAGTACTTTTTTCTATTTTCTATGGATATTTTATAATTAAACATGTATAACTGGTAGAGCTTTTTACGAAAAAATGTAACGCAATGTGAAAAGGAATATAAAAAACGATGTGTGTTGATAAATGATTTGTACGTGAAATAATCAAATGGATTAAAATATATTCAGATGTCAATATCACATTTGTATTCAAGTACCACAAAAATATTGGATATGACGTTCTAATTTAATAACCACGAAAATTTCCCAGATTTTTCTATTACGATGTAATTAAATTGTGAGTACAACGGTTTTTAACAATGCGCGACGAATATTTTTTACTGGTATGATTTGAGTAGATAAGCTTTTGTTTTGAACTGATTTATCTACTGATTTTTTCGGATTATTTGTTATTTTCAACGCTGTTATATAAATAATCTTTAGTAATTGTAACATACGAGATAATAAATTGCTATAACTACTTCAGAATGTACTCGAGAAAATTCTCGATTCCTGATTTTCATATTGTTTCTAGAGGGACGACACTTGTTCTGACTTATCTTTGAGACTACTTCTTTGAAAATAATCACAACTTCGTGACCAATGATTGTCGTGATTTAGTGGCAAAAATTAAGGAATGCATTTGTTAATTTGGGTCTGTTACTTTTAAACCGTGTAATCCATTTGGAAAAATTAATTAGATATGAGATTATTATTCTGTAGATTATTATTTATCTTGTTTTTCAGTCTTATCTATATTTACAAAACGAAATAATTAATATTATTTAGTCTTAACAAATTTGTCTTTATATTCCTTCAACAGGACTTCAGTTCCTATGAAATATTATGAATCACTTTTTCCATAAAGAAGCCAGAAACGAAGAAAGCACGTAGAAAGCCAGAAACGTGGTCCGCTCGCAGAAAGATTCGCAATAGTTTTCAACACATCTTCGCTTGCCCATTCGAACGTGTCGCGTTTTGTTATATCCCTTGGAGTTCTTGAAGTCGCCGGCGCGCTACTGGTGTTTTATTAGCCGCATCCGCGTAGGGCTCGTGCGCATTTACACGCGTGAGATGGTGGAGCTTGGTGTGACACCGCAGGGGGAAAAGGGAGCGATACAGTGCGGAAAGGAGCAAAGTGACGCAGAATTGGACTGTGGAAAGGAAAGAGCGCGGGATGGCAGATGGAGGAAGGAGGGATTGTGCGGGAGGGGCGGGTCAGAGCGGGCGGGGGGGGGTCGGGACGTGGCGTATCCGAGCGTGTGCGAAGGGACGAAGTGTGTCGAGAGGAGACGGGGCGTGTCAGGAAGGGACGGGTGGGTCGTGTCGGGACGGAACGGAGAGTGTCGGGCTGGACGGAGTGTGTCGGAACAGGACGGGTCGTGTCGGAACGGGACGGGGCGGAGCGTGCCGGAGCGGGACGGGAGAGTTGAGGCGGGTCGGAACGTGTCGGGACGGGTTGGAGCGTGTCGGATCGGGCGAGTCGGCGCAAGACGAATTGAGACGGAGTGGAACGTAGCGTCAAGGGGTAGTATCATAACGAAGCATAACATAACTGAATTATAAATGACTGGACAAGTGGGGGATGAGGAATGGCGTGATGAAACGAGAAGAACTGGGATGAATCGGAATAACATGGGTTAGAGAGGGTAAAATGGGACGAGGAGGGAAAAAACGAGGATGAGCCGGACGATATGAGACGCGATCACACGGCATGGCACGGAACGAGACGAAACGAAACAAAAGAACGAACGAACGAACGAACGAACGAACGAACGAACGAACGAACGAACGAAGTGGTCGAATCGGATCAGGTGGTTTCAAAACGGGTCGGATCGTTTTGAACAGTTCAGGGCGAGACCGGGCAGGTCGAGATATGAGGTATTGCGCTCTGAGCGGGGTGAACAACGGTGCGAAACTGCGCGTGGCGTGGCGAAGCGACGTGTGACGGGGCGGGGAGAAGCTAGGCGGGCGGGTCGGAACGAAGCGGACGTGGCCGGCGCCGCGAGGAAGGAAGTTTTAACGACCGTCTTTACGGCGAGGTTACGGCGCCTGGCCCCGCTTCAGCCCTTCTCCGGGCGCCCCGACTGCCGGACGTGACTCGCGCGGCTCCGCGCCCTGCCGTCGCGTTCGCGTGGCGTCGCGGGGCGAGTGGAATTGACTCGGGGGGCGCCGCGACGCGAGACGGCGCGGCGGCGCGGAGGAAGACGCCCTCGCAACGACGATGGATTGCGGCTTGCGGATGCGTCCGCTCTGAAGCACGATGCGGGGTGGGTGGTTGTGACGGACTTTGATGGAGGCTGTGTGAGGGTCAGTACTGCTTATATCGAGTGAGGAAGTTCTTAAATGGAAGTGAATTGGTCCGTGTAATTTTATTGATACACTCAAGTGTTATATGAGTAATGTCTGTAGGAAAGATGATTAAAATTATATAACGTTTATTCCAACGTTTATTGACATTAGGCCTATTATTCATTCTTGAGCCAGTTTTATTGTACTTGCGGAACTCACTACAAAGAGGACTGCAGAGGTCTTCTAATTAACATACAGGAGACAGTTTCTTTGGTTCCTTGCACCATTGTATTGAGTGAAGCAATTGTATTTATGTTAAAAATGTTTGTGCTTTTTAATTGACCGTGGAAACGTTTTTGTGTGTCATAATTTCAGCGTCAAAGCAAATTTAGCAACCTGATGTAAAAAGTATTTTTGTTTCTTTTTAAAGAAGCAGGGAAGTATTTTAAATTACGTAGCAATTATCAATTTTTATTATGAAGAAGAGCTTTTTTATAATACTTTCTTGTCTCTTATTATCTAGTTAATTTTCATTACTATGTGACAAGCCTTAAATAAAACATTGTTATCAATAAATGTTGTTATGCTTTTACAAACTTTAAATTGTTAAGTTTGAAATTAAAGTACGTTTTCTTTCTCTGAAAAAGAAATGGAATTTTTTAACCGTTGTATTTTTACTATATGCCTTCAGTGGATATCTTTGGTCCACGTTTCGGCCATCCACTGTCTCGTAACATTAGAAGTATAATATATTTTTAGCTTTCCGTGAATACAATCATGTTCCCACATTTATCGTATAATTGATTTTACCTGAATTCAAATGATGTTCTATAGCGGAGACAATATATTTAGACGCGTTGGTTCTCTGCAATCGTCGCTCGGTGGGTACGACCGCGTATTCCGCTCCGAATGCGCAGAACTCAATGCGCAAAAGACGATTGCATGGACAAAATAAAAGAAGGAAGACGGGCAGTCCGAGAGTGTGATTCCTCGAACATGAGAATAAATTTATTGCTCCTAGTTTAATATATTCAAGAATATTTTCCCTTTTCAGTATGCGTAGTTCGCGTGTAAACATATTCAACACTCGGTAAATTTCTGTCCTTGCTTCTTGCCGCAAACTGATACTTCCGCAGTAGCAGGGAGCGTCTTCGAATAGTAAATGAAGCGTCCTGGTTACTGCGTAAGACACGACCTCTCTCTTCCGGGCAACCAACATTATACTCTTTTAGTACCGCTTCCTCGCGAGTGAATCTCGAAGGACCGCTCTCTCAGAGTCCTCTCCCTCCCCTCCCCCCCTCTTCCCGAGACTTCTCCACCGCCTCCCCTCGCCGCCCACAGCATCACATTACCGGAAGTCCGGCGCGGTATCGCGTCACCTCCTCGCCACTCCCGGTCGTGTCGACGTTGTTTCTGTGCCTCCCTCGCGCGACGTAACGCGAATTCGAGATTCATGGCCACCCCCCATCCAAGTTACGACTTGCCTCCTCCGCGCAAGACGTCGTAACGTCTCGCCGCGCCGTCGCCTGCAACAGCTGTCCATCCGACAAATAACTCACGAGCGAAGTTCCGTGTTGCCTACGTGGGTTGGCGAGGCCTCGCTCTGGCTGCTTCGTGACGGTGGCAGTGGCGGCGTCGTCGTCGTTGTGTTGCGCGAGCATGAATTCGGGGCACGCTTTGGACGGCGGGTTGGAAATGACCCGTGCTGGTTGTTTGTGTATGGCTCTGTTTCTTGCTTGGATTGGTTTTCATTGAATGCTCGATGTATTCAACGTCGCACTACACGTGTGTGTTTCCTTTGATGCGAGCTACCTCAGCTTGGTTGCAAACAGCTTTAATCGTAATAATTTGCTTTCTAAGATGGTTTCTTTATCCCTAGAACAGAGTACTATCTCACTCGCTCCGAATATAATGTTCGTAATATAGCAATTTTCTTTCTCAAATGTCTTGAGTGATTTATAATTTATACCTCTCAATCAGAAAGTTCGTAAGAATCTCTCTGAACTATTTTTTTAAAGTTATTTTAATGAACTCCAGGCTGCTCGAAAGCAATGATGTGATTCACTACAAAATATTGTCCATTACATTTTTTCAATTTTGAAAGAATATTCAATCCTTATAACCCATCGTTCTTCTCCACAATATCTTCTTACTCTCCGATAAGCTGGCTCCAAATTTATTACTAATTAACAGCGATGTGACAATTAAAATATTGCACATTGAATAATTTTAGAGGCAATAAACTCACATGTAGGCTGTTCTTTACACGCTATCATTCATAACAGATGTATTACTCGTATTATCTCTTCTTATTGCTTGCAATATGTGTTTACTTCACTCATGTGCTGAGTGACCAATGCCAAAGAATAATTCATTTGAAAGTCAACCAATCTTAAAAGTATACCAGCAAAAAAGTTTAGAGCTTTTCTCTTCATTGTAATTGACGGTGGCGTTCATTTGTTTTTCTTTCCGTATCAAATTAGTAATCTTTTTTGTACAATTTAGTATCTAATTCTAATTGAATATTACTAAAGGCAAAGAAAACTTTACTTACATTAATTGTAATAATAGCTCGTTAGTTTAATATTATTTTAATATTTGTGTCGTAATTTTCAACAATCACGAATCAATATAATAATGGACTATTCTCCAGAGTTTGAGGGATTAATAATCTATGGTTTAGAGATGAAGTAGAGGTAATCAAATTGGCTGATAAACATTCAGGTCCCCGTACCCTCTTTCTGCTGTGCGCTCGCCTTTGGGAACGATATTATGTGGGAAGGAGGCGTCAGCTGACAACCGAGAGGGTAAAGAAGCGACTTCAGTGGTATAACGGTTAGAGTATTGATTTGCTAAACCCGAGTTTGCGGATTCAAGCCCGATCGAAGCCAGATTTTTAAGGGCGAAAATATCCTTCGTAAGCCTTCCTTCGAAAGGGAAGTAATCCGGCTGTCCCATGTTGTAGTTTTACGGCATGTCAAAGACCCTAATGCCTAAAAGAAGTATCATAGGTAAATCCAAATCGCCTGTTTCGTCGCCCAAATGATACCATCTAGATAGTGATAGGGCATAGCAAAATTTGCGTTATTAGACGGAAGAGCAGGCCAAATGGCCTGAGTCTCGCCACTTAAAATAAGGCATGAAAAAAAAAGGAAGCCGTTTACAAAACTGTCCGATGGTGGTGATAGTATCGTATTTACACAGCACGGCGAAGAGCACAAAGTCGCACTACACGCGTGTGTTGTGTGACTGCTTTACTACAATCGCTGCGAGGGCGATGCCGCCGCCGCCGCCCGGAGCGCCCGGTTGCCGGCGCGGAGCGGCGCAGCGCCGCTTTTGGTCATGTCCGCCGCCGCGGCGCTGCGGCTCGACGCTGCTCGGCGCGGCGCGGCGCGTGCCTGCGCGTAGTCCTTGCTGGCGGCGGCGGCGGCAACAACTCCAGGAAGTCGACGGCCGCGCCGCGATGGGGCGCCGACAGACGCGCCGCTGGCCGGCCGGCCGCGCTACACTATGGGGGAGCATTGGGCAAACGGCGGGCAAAATTATTTTGATAGATATCCTCCAGTGAAAGCGGTTCTTTCAGGGCATGCACACCGTGCTAAAAGTTCAATTTTTAGCACTTGTGGTCGCGCTGTAGAGGAACATGGAAAGAAAAGCGGGCAAAATAATGTTTAGACAGCCACTAATAAGAGGCAATTTTTTTCAGGACGTGCATAGTGAGCTAAAAATTGAATTTTTGGCTCCAGTGCTCAAAAGTGAGACGATGCTCAGGTGTTCAAATAAATCTGTGAATGCAACAAAGAAAACGAAATTATTTCCTCTGACCGCATCATGTACTACTGATCATAATGTGTCATTACGATTGTAAAAAAATGTATGACACGTGGTAAACGTGATTTTAATTTGGATGTAGGATTGCGCCTATCAGCCTCTTGCCACAAGCTTTAGTACTGGCAAAATAAAGTATCACTTTTACTATTTGTATCGTAAATAACTGTTAACTACTTTGATGATTATCTAAAAGTCGAAAGTTAGGTCGGTGACGAAGTAAAAATTATTACGATTCAAGAGTTATATTAATCCATGGTTCACTATCAGTTACCAGCCTATTGGCTTAACGGACTTATTTGATAATTCGTAAATCTCGTGTAAGATGTCTTACGATATTTACGTCATAAGTAACGTTTTTAGCGTTAGTGCACTTGTACTTACTTCACTGTTTGTTGATTGGGAAGTGTTGCTTTGTGGTATGCATTCTGTCTACTAGAATTTTGTGTTCGGCAAGAACTTGGCATCTCTATGAATGCATCAACGTGTAACTGTTAAAAGAATCACAGCCTGTCCAGTAGAGGTTAAGGTCTCATATGTGACTTCGTTACACGAGATTTGTCACCAGATTTTTATCGGCAGAAAGTGATATGATCATATTCGACTCCGCTAGAAGATTTTAACACTTCTTCTGAAATATCGTCTATCGTTCGAAAGTACGCACAAATTGGAGGAAAATGCAATTTTTAACTTTGACAATTACTGAGAAAGGGGAATCCAAAAATCGAATTTTTATGTCCGCCCGACTGTGGACAATATTCCCACCTGCAGGCTTTCTACTCACTAATGACCGGAAAATTACGAAGAAGAAGTATAGAAACATAAACATTAAACATAATTCTTTTCAATTCCGCTTGAATTACATGCATTCGACAATGTAAAAAAGTTTAAAATTTCTCCTTGAAAAATTGTCTTTCACACCACTGTGCACCACATTGTATACAGCGGGCAAAGTTAAAGAAGGCTCCGCGGTTGCGCTCTCAGAACGGGTTGTCCGCGCGGTGGTGCATTGGAATCACCACGTTCTACAGTGAAAATAAAGAAGAAAAAGCGGAAAGGGAGAGCACGATGTATCGATTTCTTTATGACATTGGTTTTTAATAAATCGGAATATTTATACTGAAAATAGGTTTCGAATTTCTGCACTGTGGAATAATTGTTCAAATAAAGGAGAATATCTGAGTGAGAGAACTATATCATGATAACTTTATGGTATCATGTTCTTCGATGCATTGGAAACTGAAAATTTCGTAAGAATTATTCTCATTTACTGTTTTAATGATAGAGGAAACATTAAAGTACGTTTTCAAACGAGTCCGTCATTTGCCTTACAAGAACAATATATTTATTTGATCTATGGCGACACACGTCACTTTTTAATTCAGTAGATTTGGCGCAAGACCCATAACTATCCGTTTGATGTAAATAAAAATACGAAGTAGAAACCGTAAGAATAAATACTTAAATAGTATATTTTTTAAATAGTTTCATTGAATCTACACTGACGAAGAAAAACTAGAAAGGTTGATTTTGTTTTTTCTTCCTTTCACATTAGCAAGTAAAGGGAGTAAAAATCTCTTTACAAACGTCGTCTTATATTCAATATTATATTCCATTGCTCTTCAAATAGTTGCAATAGCCAGGAACACAAATGTTCACATTTTGTGTACAAAACCACCTCTTAAAGCGATAATTTAAATGCTGGTCTGCCATTAATGAGCAGTGAAATGAATGGTCAAACAAGTGTTCGGATGATTTTAAATTGTCAGTTTTCGTAGTTTCCTTCATGGAGACGGGCAGATGTGAGCTAAAGTAAACATTTTTGGAAAGATCAGATATGTACACACTCGTCAACTGTTTCTTTGTATTCTTCCATCACCTATATTTATCGCTAGGTGCTTTTTATTCACTAACTTAATTAGACATTATCCAGTTTTTCACTAATTTAGTAGTGAGGTATGTCCTAAATTTAATTTTTTCGCTTCCAGCCACCTTTGTCACATTACTGCAATTCCATGCTTTAAACTTCGAAGCTAACCGTGCTTTAAACTTCGAAGCTAACCGTGCTTTAAACTTCGAAGCTAACCGCTTTTCTGATCAACGCTAGGCTATGGTCACTCCGATAATCGCTAGGCGAATTCCCTTACACTTGGGCCACGGACCGCGCGCTATCTTTCCTTCCTCCTCCTTGCCCTATCCTTACCCCTTAGTTACATGCACGCACGTGCACACACGACACACATATGTCTGGAGACCAGTCGGTAGCTTGAGAGCTTCTTCCGGCAAGGACGGTTTCGCGCTGATGGAAGGTATCTGTATGAGAAACCCCCACTAACTAGGTTGACGCCGGATCTCGCCATCGAGCGGGGGAAGAATACTTACGTAACACCTCCCATGATTAAAATATGCACTACGTTTACGGAACTAAACACCATAGAGGTTGACACTCCCGGCTACCCGAAAATAATCGATTGGTCGGGAGACACGTGGTGTAACGGTTTTCAGCGCTTGGACTGGAATTCGTTCCCCGTCCATTCCATGTGAATTTTTCATACTCATTACCGTACCGCGTACATTTATTATTATTATTATTATTATTATTATTATTATTATTATTATTATAGTATTATTATTACATTATTATTAGTATTACATTACCGCGTACTCATTACCCACATTATAATTTTCATCATAATTCCATTTCCGTGCAAACGTTTCTGGGGGAGGCCTGACGACGTCCAGGTTTAGACTTGTGACTTTAGAACTGCGGCGGATGTCTCACATTATATTCGTTTAATTCGTTAAATAATTCCCTAAACCAGTTGGGTATCGCACCCTAAAACATGGTTACGTTACATCGAATTTCTACAAGATGACGCCATGTCACGACCGTTTCTTCATTCATGATTATCCATGTCAATTTCTCTTGCTTATAATAGTAATGCTGCATCCTCCAAACTACCTGTCTTGTACATGACATGCAACCGTTCTGAGGAGTCTCAAAAGAGAAGTAAACGAATTTTACTTCCAGCCCGTTTACCTGCTGAGGTGTAGCCTGCGGCAGAACATTGGCTCTCATTCCCAGACGACCGCCGACCGCGCCAGCGCTAGTAACTGTTATTGTCATCGCTCAATCGATCGTTGCACGGCGTGCGAACGTCTCAACGCAAACTGGTTCTTTGTAATTGCAGCGGTGACATTCGTTTTGTGCAAAGGTTATAACTATGTTGTTACAAACTATATATGCCATGCATTTCGTGGTTTCTCGTATCAACGAAGGTATTGCGAAAAAACGAAGAAATTAATTTTGGAAACGCTGAGCTGCAGTTAAACATTGGTCGAGAATCAACGATGCTATTTATGCTGATTTGGGTCTTTTCGAAAATTAATTTTTATATTTCTGCGTTGAAATGCAAAGTTATTTGAGGCATTGTTAATTATATGCCATTCTTAAGTTATTTTTTTCCTGATACTTTATTGGTTTTGGATTTCTCTTATTTCGAATACTGTGATCATCGTAAGAATGCTTCAGAAAATAGCCATCCTTTTTTGGGAAATGGGGAGAAGTAGTTGCAGATTAAACCTAATAAGTAAAATAAGTATACGAATACAATAGTGAACAATTAACATATCCAAGTGTGTAGCAGATGATAGAAAATTTCAATTACGACCGATACGCCATGGTGTGTTACTGTATTTTGTTGAACTATTTCATTTGAACGAATAAAATGAATAACTAAACTTGAAACTTCGGTTTGCTGTACTATCAGACAAGGATGACAAAGTTCGGTTTCACAAACAAATGTTGTTCTGTTGATACATTCAGAGGACATCCAAGTCCTCACTTTATGCGCACCTGTAATTAATCCCGATATTAGCCATTTCTTTAAAGTTACTTCCAGTTCGTTTCTGCAGCTACATTTTTGCTTATGAACCACATGATCTAAATAACATTAAAAGAAAGTTGAAGTTGATTTCGACAGGACACAAAATTGATTTGTTAGCAAATTAGAAAATTTACTCCTGGAAATACCAGGCCTGCTATTTATAACGTAATGCACAGTTCGGGGGCTAGTGAATTTTTAATTAGGGTCCAGAATGAAGCTATTTTGCTGATGGAAAGCGTTAGTTAATCTAAAGCTTTGCGAAGATTTTGCATTGATGTTCAGGGGAAATGTCGTACATTATTGAATTCAAACAAGCATTTACGACTATATTATTAATTTATTTTGAAATGTGGAGTAATGTTTTATTCGATACATTGAAATAACACCTACGAACACACATTTTAACAGCAATCAATTATAATTTAATTTGAACGTGGAACTTTCACTTTAGCGTACTTGTGTATCTAGAGAGGCTAGAGAACTCTTTCTTTTAAAAAATGTTTAAAAGTTACTACAAAGTAATGCATTTCAACGTATAGTTAATCTGGTGATTCGTTCAGCAAGAAGCCATGCCTAAAATGAAAGGACAAAACGAGCTTACAGTAAGGTTCGAAGAAATGATTAATACTAATTACGCAATCCATTCGTGACTGGAAACTGTGCTTGAATAATCACTTAACCAATAATATTTCTTACCACCGCTCATCCCTTCGAGCTTGGATGCAAAATAAAAAAATCATTACCCTCAATTTTTGATATATTAACTAGAATTAAACTGATACTATTTGTTTTAAGAAGTGATATAAACATGGAATGAGAATAAACTGTCATGAAATACGAGACTAAGACTAATTAATGAGTATGACCAAAACAATGCGACGGCGTGAGAGGCCTAATATGTAATCAAAGCGGACTGTTACGAATCTGCAATGTATGCTGAAATTAACCTCGTAATCGAAAAAGGTTTCATCCCTTTGCTACTGAGAAACGGGAATGAACTAAAAGTTCGAGAAGTGAATTGGATAGCTTAAACAGTCTTAAAGTGCATCATTGACTTCGCCCTCCCCTCCCTTCAACCTCACATTTCCGAGCCCTGTACCTCCCTCCCGTCACTTTCCCCTCTCCACCTCTTTTCACCAGCTCCTGTCTCCCCTCTCTCTTTTGGCTTTCCTTCCCCTCGTCATCGCCCCTCGTCATCGCCATCGACGTCAATCATCGCCATAGCCCGCACCATTTCTCGCGCCTCGCCAACTCTTTAGAGATTAAAGAGTTTTTGCACCCTCGAATGTGAAGCACTATCGATCTTCTGCGCATGCGCAGATGTACTAAAGTGATGAGAAACTGGAACTGCGCACTGAACAGAAGATCGATAGTACCTTCACGTTCGAGGGTGTGAAAATCTCCCTAATTTTTGCCACCTCGAACTTCAAGCACCATCGATCTTCTGCGCATGCGCAGATGCACTGAAGTGATCCGAAACGTGATCTGCGCATGAGCAGGTCGATAGTGGTTACTGTTCGAGGTGGCAAACACTCCCTTTTCTTTCGCGCACCCGTCTTCGCCCACATTCCCTCCCGTGTACTTGTCCCCTGCTTTATCTTCACCTGGCCCGTACCTCCCTCGGCCGACCCTCTCCTCGTCACTCACCCTCGTCCTGCCGTCACCCACACACGCGCACGCCGACCTGCCCGTTCACGCCCGCACCCTCCGCCTTGGGCGTGTTCGGAGCCGCCGCATCGCGTCGTCTGCGCGCGGGCGCGGGCGCTGGCTGGAGGCAAAGCCGAAGCCCGGCCTGCGCCATATCCGCTTTGCGGTTCCGCTCTCCGCGGTCGGCGCCGCCGCCGGGAATTGGGTTTCCGATCCCTTTGCAGCGCCTCCCCCTCGCTCTCCCCGCCCCGTCACACCGTCTTGACCCTCGCGCGTCTCTTCTAGCCCAGAAACAAGAAATAAAATATCACTCATTTGAAAGTTTTTAACCGTTCTTAAATAAGCACTTATACATAAAAAAAGGATATCCGTCGGCCTTCCGCGTTCACTGCAAGACAAATAGTGTGATACCACTACACACATGTTTAAAAATCGTATGTCTGACTGATTAAAGACGTAACTTTTCATACTGATTTTCTGTGATGTAAGGAGTTACGAAGTGATACACGTTAAAGCACATAAATTAAATTGCAGAATTAGTATAATATTGCATTATTATTAGTGTATATTGCTATTGGCAAAACCTTATATTACTAGGTATGATGTTTCTAGTTTATCTGCACGTAGAAGGGATTTTGCTGAATTGGAAAACTGAAAACTCATAAAAATATTCAAAAAAATACCCAATCAATTACTAACTGACAATAAAGATACGATACCTATAAACTCGAGAATTTCTGTAATATAAACTTATCTGTGGAGATTTAATTGTATTCCATTTTACTTCACATAAAAGTATTTTTACTTGTTTTATTCATACAAGTACTTGTTATTTATACGCTATGTATAATGTTAGAAGAAGTATTAAATTTATTGGATTATGCTCTACAAACGGGATTAAATCCCATGCTTTTTGTAACATATTAGCCCACTATTTGTTCGTTCTTAAATGTACGCACCTGCAAAAGGCCCCGCAAAGTATATGGGATAAGGTCTGGATATAGTCTAGGCTCTGACCCACAGACCCCACCGCTCAGAAGTCCATCTGCTGAGATGGCTCAGTGCACAACTGTTGCTACTGTAGTGTCTTTGCCCAGGACGTCCTTGGGTTCCTGTCCCAACTGTAGGCGGATTTTCGACGTTACATACCTTCATAGATTCGTCGAATTCAGTTGCTTTGTAGAGGAGAGTTCTAGCGACCAGATGCTTTTCCCGGTAGATTTCCGTGATTTCTCGGTGAATACCAGGTGAATGCCGGAGCAGTACTCCAACATTCCAACGATGTTTTCCCTCCCCATCCTTGTCTCCTTATGTTTCCTAAAACACCCACGTACACTGACATGCGTACACTACGACACTTTAGAGAGACAAGGCTGACATGTAGGTAGAGAGGTACGGCTGACATCTTACGTTCCAGCGGGTGAGAAATACCGCCTTCTTTCTGCAACATGCACCACAATTACGTGACTTGATTATTTCGTGTTTACGGGAGCGTCAACTGCTATTAAATGATTGATTACTGACTATGGGTGCGTCAACTGCTAATATTATTAGTCCCGTAAGCATAGTGTATGCTTTTCCTTGGATGTGGTAGTGATCTTTTCCCGCTGGATTGTGAGATTTTTCGCCGACCTACCTGTCGGCTAGCGGGGTTTTCCCCAACAAGGTATCTACCACCAGCGGGACACCGCTCCTGCCATGGCAATCTCTATGCTCCCGACTGGCCTCCCGGTATGTATATATTGTGTGGTTGTGCATGTGAGAGTAAATGTAAGTAAGGGGCGAGGATACGACAAAGAAGAGGAAGGAAAGTTCTTGGCGCGGTCTGTGGCCCGTTTGTTAAGCCACTGCTCTGGAATTCACTCAATATTAGATAATAGAAACCACGGAAAACTGCAGAATAGAGGAGCTGAACGCTAGATGAAAGCAGCAAACCGCCAGACAGCGGCTGGATTCGACGTAGCTATCTTAGATAGTATCGAAAATCCTCCACCGTCGTGACGCGAACCCTATGACCTTCCGGTCGGAGTTGCTGCAGAGACAGCAACAATGCTGCTTCTGAGCTAAGTCCAGCCGGTGCACAGCTTGAGAAGGAAAGATGCTTGTGCGGAACGGAAGCTTTGCGCTTCTGCGGGTGAGTGTTCTCGGGCACCGGTCATGCACCTTTTCTGAAATCCGTTGCTGCAACGCCCCCCCTTCCCTTCCTGTGGGGCCGAAATCTTGCGGTGGTCGCGGTAGCTGCTGCCGCCGTGTGGCGCTCATCTCCAATGCAGATGCAACTAATTCGATACCGGCCTGGCCCGGGGAAGGGCGCTTTTCAGGATATTTTGCATATTTCACTAACATTATGTTGATACGTTAATGGACCGCGGGCGAGTAACGTAGTCAAACTAAAGCGCGCCGATAATAAACAAGATAGCGACATCAACATGCCTGTTGATGGCGTGTTGCTCCCCCTCCCGGCCGCGTGCAGAGGCGTGGGCAACTCGTTTTTTTCTCACGCAACTGGTTAAGTGGAGCGACACGGAGTAATTTTTCATCCACGTTATTTGGTCCATTAGAGGCTTTTGTTTGAATATTTCATGCCGCTCCTATGTTTTGAGGAAAAGCTGTTGATATGAGGTGTATTTGTTGTGTCTTTTTTTCCACTTAACGTTTAATTCTACACACTTTAAATTTGAATATATCATGCTTAACCGGATCTAATGTTTTGTGATATTACTGATTCTCCTCTTCTTAGATGATAATGTCCTTCATATACCGTTGCCGTTTTGTATGAGTACAGTGACTATACCATTTTCTAATCCGAGGTCTCTGCACTGAAGAAATTATATATTCAGTGGCTCTGTTTTTTGTGATTCGTTTGTTCAAGAATAACTCGCGTGTCATTGTTAAAATACAACCCACTTTGCGAGCTTTACATTTCAAATTGATTGTACAGTATATTCTGGTGTATGGTTTATTCCTTGCTATCCTCCGCAAAAAAGATGCAGTTAGTATTTCAAAAGCGGAAATTGAATGTTAACTGCAAGTGTGTATTTATTGCAATACAAGAATGTTTAAAAGTAAACCAATTACTAATGGATATTGAAAAGTCTAAATTTATAATTTTAATTGAAAAACGTAGAAGAAAGAGAAACTGAATTATTCACAACTGACGTAAAGGAAATACAACGGGTATACAAAATGAAATATAATGTAGTAAAGTAAAATTTAGTAAATTACATTATAAAGATGACATAGAATACATGCTAATGAAAACGGGGAAAAGATTAATATTTTATACTGAATTGTGCCATATGTAAATGACACAGTACAATGTAATGTGTAATGCCATATGTAAATGACAAACCAATATATTTGATACATAAATCCATAATTACACCCCGTTTTGATTATTGTGCAACAATACTAATTGGAGCTCAAAATACTAAAATTAAAAAACTCCGCATACAACAAAATCAAGTCAATGCAGTAATACGCGTCACTGCTAGGCACGCTAGAGACTGAAATGTGTGTCAATAAAAACAGAGAGTTCATTATAAGACGCTTATTTTTATTTTTAAATAATTGACTTCTGTTAACAAGATAATTAGTAAACAAAATAAACGAGTCGAAGATAAAACAACAAGGGAAATAATACAAGCACGAAATTAATGATTACCTTTCAGTAAAACTGTACAGGCAAAAAATATACTCTATGATTCACCATAGTTATTTGCATCCTTCTTTGGTATATTCAACCAAATCAATTTGTATTAAATTTAGTGACGTTTCATAGAAATTGTCTCCACTTGAAGGCAAACGAGATCTAAAATATTCTGTATTAATATCAAATATTAATTTACCAGTAACCACAACTACAGCACAAACCAATTAGTATACCAATAAGTAAAAATAACCCAGTGAAACCTTTTTCTACTAATGTTCGTGTTCGCCAGATGTTTCTACCTATTTGCGTCTCCAGGAAATTTCACTGGAATTTCGCCGGAAATTTCTCGGCTGTTTGCATCTCCCTCCAAGCCAATTTCCAAAATTTAACATCCTTTTCTTTATATCTGCACAAGCAATCGTCGTAACATTCGGCCTCTGCCATAGCAAGTACCATTGTTGCCTTCATTTCATATCCGTCTCTATTCTCCTCCCCTTTCCCCAACCTTATCTTCACCCTAAGTACGGGCGACTACTCCACAAAATAAAATGCAGAAAACGAAGAACGGGTATTTCAGATTCAGATTTGTAAATATGATCACTATGACTGTAACAATCTTACCTTCAGAGGTGCCGGTGACTCAGGAGCACACAAGTTATGCCTTCGAGAGTTTTCAGAGTGTAGAGTGTGCAGTGGCGTGCAGTGTGCAGTGGCGTGAAGTGCAGTGCAGTGGCGTGTGAAGTGCAGTGCAGTGGCGTGAAGTGCAGTGCAGTGGCGTGAAGTGCAGTGCAGAGTCGCGTAGTGCAGTTGCAGTGTTGGTCAGTGTAATAGCGTGCAGTTGTAATAGCGTGCAGTATAATAGCGTGCAAATGTAATAGCGTGCAGTGTAATAGCGTGCAGTGTAATAGCGTGCAGTGTAATAGCGTGCAGTGTAATAATAGCGTGCAGTGTAATAATAGCGTGCAGTGTAATAATAGCGTGCAGTGTAATAATAGCGTGCAGTGTAATAGCGTGCAGTGTAATAATAGCGTGCAGTGTAATATAGCGTGCAGTGTAATAGCGTGCAGTGTACTAGCGGCAGTGTAATAATAGCGTGCAGTGTAATAATAGCGTGCAGTGTAATAGCGTGCAGTATAGTAGCGTGCAGTGTAGTGAATTGTAGTGCGGTGAAGTGCAGTGAATTGTAGTGCGGTGAAGTGCAGTGAAGTGCAGTGCGGTGCAGTTCCGTGACTTTTTTCAAGATAGGAAATGTCAATAAGAGTACGGACGAAGTGTTGTGCATATACTTTCCGTTAATATATAAATTACTGGGTATCGAAGTGAAGTGAAGGATATGGGAGTAGATATCGACACGTTTTATCTAGTTTTATATGTCATTGTGTTTTTTCATTGTTTGTGTTTGCTTTTTGCTTAACTGCCACCTAACGAACGTCATGTGCACTAATAAAGTATTATTATTATTATTATTATTATTATTATTATTAAGGCCATCGTTCCCTCTCGTGCTTTCGGCCCCGACTTCTCGCTTACGCCTTCTCCCTTACTTCTCACTCACTTCGCTCCCGGCTGGCAGTTGCTGCTGCCGACTTCAGCTCCACCTCTCTCGCTTGCTATACCTTCGTCATTTCCTCCACACTCATCGGAGTCCCAGCCGCCTCTCCAGCACACATCTCCGCATCGGTCCTCTTTTCAATGTCGCGCCGCCCTCATCCAGACTGTGTTCCTACGCCTGCCTTTGCCTCCGCTCGCGGACCCCGGGTTCGCTTTCTCCCTTACCTCTCCTCCGCTCGCGAATTCTGCCTCCCTTCTTTGTAACCAAACCGTCCGTTTTATCCCTCACCTAATCTCAGACCCATCCGTTGATACTCACGCCACGTCCCCTTTCTTCTCATCCCCACCATCCCCACGTACACATGCCTCTTAGACACACTCTCACTTATATGCACTTCACTACTAAAGAAGTTGAAAGCTAGAGGTTGTCCCCACGGGGGGGGGCAAGCTAGAGGGAGTTCCCGGTCATGTCCTTGCACCCGTCTCCTCACTTCTTCCCTCTCTTATCTCTCCTGACCGCATTCACCTCCGCCGCCGTCCCCAGCCCCGTTGCACTCATGATTGCTTCCTATTTACGGGTGCGTCAACTACTATGGTCATTAGTCCTGTAAGTTTAGTTCGTGTTTTGTCATAGGAGTTGGTGGTCCCCCCCCCCGTTGGGTGGTGAGATACGGCGGCGGTCTATAAGTAGTCTTGCGGGGTTTTACCCCACATGCAGGTAACTCCCTCTAGCTTGCACCCCCCTGTGGGGACAACCTCTAAGCTTTCAACTTCTTTAGTAGTGAAGTGCATGTAGTGAGAGTGTGTGTAAGAGGCGAAGATACGATAAGGAAGAGGAGGAAAAGATCGCGCGCGTTCCATGGCCCATTCATTAGGGTACTACTCTGGCATTCGCATGATGTTGATCAGAGATACCACGGTAAAGTGCCGGACAGTGCAGCTGGGCCGCTAGAATTCTCCTTCAGATTATGACTGAATTCGTCCTGTCTAGCTAGTGTGGAATATACTGCTGACGTCGGGACTCGAACCCTAGGACATGCCGGCCAGAGGCATTGCAGTGCTATCAGTAGAGACGGAAAAATGTTGTAGTATAAAACGTCAAAATATGTACGTAAATATGTAATGAAAACGGTAAGAATATGTAATAAATATGTAAAATCGGATATAATATGTAATATTAAAATACACTAATAATAAATACGTTTACGTAATACGAAATTAGATTTATAAAAACTGCTCACTTCACATCATAGAACTTTCTCGTCAGTAATAACAAGCTTCATCTATTGTAATCCAGGACCGTAGTTTAGCAGCCGGACTATGAATAGCATAGAATAGCGTGATGGCAATAGAAACCATCCCACAAACCGGTGAGTGATACGACCAGCAAACATACACTGTAGCATCTTCATCGATGTGTTACACGTCAGTGATCGCAAATGGTTTCTCCGAAATTAAGGTTACAGATCACAAAACGCTGTGTCAATGATGATGTGGACACCCAGATTTCCGCAATAATGTAGGGGAAATGTTAGTATTTAAAAAAAATACATATTTCATAAAAAATGGAATTATATAGAAGAAAATTGATAAAATAAGAAAATATGTTGTGAAAACAGCAAAATATGTAAACTATGTAATATAGTACTAAATATGTAAAATATGTAATGAAAAAATTCGATATTGTCTTAGGAGGGCTATGATTCGCCAAGATTACAATTTTGAGAACGGTAAGTAGAAAGACAAAAAATATGTAATTACATAAAATCCGGTCTCTACTCATCAGTTGATGCCCTGAACCACCTAAGTCAGACTTGTCTTCACTCCCTCAAGCCTCTTTTCAGCCGCATCGGCCGCCGATGACGTCCCCGTCATTACACTGCCATCGCCTGTCACCACCACCTCCTTCAGCTGCCGCCGGAGGTCGCTGGCCGCCTGCGTGCGTGCCTGCTGCGTGCGCACGCGCGCGCCTCCGTGGCACGTCGCGTGCCCTCCCTGCGACGGCGCGTGCGATCCGATAATGCGGAATCCTCCGTGTCGCTAATGCCGCGGGGTTCATTTGTCAGCGACCGCTGAACGCGCGGCAATGTGCCACCCCGGCCTTGGGACACGGCCCGCAGGACGCGCACGCTCAGATTTCCGCATTCTCCGTTAGAAGCTATATTGATGTGTGTGGGCTTCTTTTTTTTTCACTTTACGTGTCTGCGTTTTTCGTATCCGTTGTGAGTTCTGGCGAAGGAAAAATAATAAATGGGACGAAATAGGACAGGCGTGTCTTCAGAAACCGTGGCACCTGACACACACACTTCGACATATGTTAGCGTGTGTAAGAGTGAGCAGAGAAAAAACTGGTATACAACATTCTTCGTGACTGGGAATGCTCTCGGCTGTCCGGGAGATGTTTTTCCGAAGGCTGTGTGACCGTCGTTTTTAACTATCACATGTGTTTTTCAGCGCTGGAGTAAATATACTACCTATGTTGGATGGTCGTGGTTTCGCATGACTCTTGACTGCGAAAGCGTACTCCTTCACTTAATATTGTTAGAAATTGTGTCTGCGTGTATCTGCTAATTTGTGGGGTTATGAACTGTTCTGACATCTAATTTTGAGAATAGTTCTTTTAAAATTTGGAGACTTCAAGTAATGTTTTATTGTCGTAGAATGTTTTATTGCGGGATGATAGATTTTTTCCTAATGTCCAGAATTTGAATCGAAATTGAATTATTACTCTTTTCTGTCAAATTGCTTCATTATGTTTTTACTTTCTTTCAACAGTCTACCTAGTTATTTACGAGGCGCATAACAGCTAATTTATTAGTTCAGAAAGAAATTGAATGACAGAAATAAATTTGGCTGACCCGAAATCTTTATCAAATTTCTTTTCCAATGTGAAATCAATATTAATTAATGTGAAGTGTAGAATGCTTAATTGCTGACAAGGAAATATTGGGAACAATTTTAGCGATATTTATCTTTATCTGTTGTAAGCTTGCTGAAGGAGTCGGAGAATATCAATGGAAACAATCAAATGAAGAAATATTGAAAAACATTATGATTGCGCAGAAAAAATTGATGAAATATAAAGCAGAAAAACGAAGAGAAATAATTATGCTAGTACAGCACATACGTTCTCGCATTATTTGTAACTTCGGGATTTTTTTAAAAATTCAGAGAGTTCTAAGAAAATGGCACTTGGGCCATTTTTTTAAGTGTTTTTGTTGTATTCAAGAAGGATTTTTAAGGAAAAATTGAAAGAGTTTTAAGAAATATTTTTTCTTTAAATTGTTTTCAGTTACAGCAAATAATACGCCAAATTATTCATATTTTCGAATAATACAATAATGAGGGCGAGCAGGTGACAAGGGCGGGCGACGGAGGGAGGGGGACAATACAGGGGAGGTTGGGTGGAGGGGCGGGTGAACGATGGGGGGGGGGGCTAAGAAGGAGGGCAGTGAGCGACGGAAGGGGAGAGTTGAGCGAAGGGGGCTGTTGGGCGAAAGGGGGGGGCGGTTTTGCGAAGAGGGGACGGTTGGTTGAGGGGGGAGGGCAGGTTGTGCGAGAGGGAGGACGGTTGGGCGAAGGGGGGTGCTTGGGGCGAGGGGGAGGGCGGTTTGGGCGATGGGAAAGGGCGGTTGGGCAAAGGGATGGTAGGTGAGCGACGGAGGGGGGGCGCTTGGGCGGGGAGGGGCAGTTGGGTAGTGGCAGGTATGCGAGAAGGGGTGGGAAGGGCGACCGGTAGTTGGAGGTGCGAGCAGGCACTGCAAAGGGCCTGGAATTCTATGGGTTGGTGGTAGAGCCTTCGCGGCGGGGACGGGGGCGGGCGGCGGTCCGGGGCGCGCGTGGGCGCGGCGCAGGTGTGTCCCGCTGGTGGCGGCGGCGGCGGCGGCAGCCGCGGAGCGCTCCCGACGCGGCCGTGGCGGTGTGGGCGGGGGGAGAGGGAGGGGGGCCGCGCGAGCATGTTTATGCATAAGAGGCTCGGGCGCGAGCGGGCGGGCGAGCGGCCTCTGCGCTTTATCGCGGCGCCGGCGCGCGAGGCCCCGCACTGCGGAGGGCCGGCCGCAGGGCGTCTGCATTTCCATTGCGGCGGGCACTGCCCCAGTGAAGTATTAATGACTGAGTGAATGTGATTGTAAATACGCTTAGAATGAATGAGAGTGAGAATGAAAATAAGGAAAAGAGAAGAAAACGAAGAATAATATAAAGAACCATTTTCTACTCCCATTGTATAATGCTGTCATTTGATGGCTGCAACCAGCTGCATAATGATAGTCATTTCGATGCAGTTTGTATTATGATACAGGTTCTTGACCAATCACAGAGAAGTTTACAAACCAAGTATTGACACTTCATTAATCATTGAGAATCGTTTTAGCAAATGTTTCGTTCGATTGCGTACATTAAAATTGTATTTGATTGTAAAATTGTTGTTATGCTAAATAGTTTTAATTTCTTTTTATTATTAGTATTTTTTCGTGGTATATTATTTGAAATAAAGTGGATCGTAATTTCACTTTGAATCCAATTTGACAACCGCAGTACTCCCTAGCAGGCAGACAGGTAACCACAGACCCCTGCGGCAGCATGCGACGGTAGATTTAGGTAGCTGTCCGCTAGGTGGCCTTGGCTGAATCAAGTGCCACGAAACTATTCATTGTAAAAGTTAACTTATTAAAGTCGAACTTTAAAAAGTCGTATAAAAAGTACCATATGAAACTGGATGTATTGGGTATTAATACACTCGTGTAAAGTGTAAAATACTCGCTCGTTCCTCGCTCATATCGTAATATCACACTCGTATATAATACCCATCATTACATCATCGTTTTATAATGTACTATCAAATGAACCAATTCTAAAACCAATGCCTAACTAAACATCACCCAAAGCGATATTGTAAACTAGTTATACTTAGTTTTAATATGAGATAATTAGTGTATTTAAGATGATCCCTTCTTCCCGCTGCATAAGCCTAATATGCTGCAGCCTAATATATCCCGAATGATAAATAAAATCACGCCTCTTCAGGGTAACTGAAGAAGAGAAAATTGAGAAAAAGCCCATTTAAGGGCTTCTCTGTTGTTCAAATATGCAGTTTCGCCGGCCCCGTGGCCGAGGTCGCTAACGCAGTAGTGCTGTGGTGATCTTGGACCGTGGGGTCACGGATTTGAGACTTCGCCTCGGGCATGGTTGTATGCGTTCGTCCTTTCACCCCCTATCATCACCATATCGTTTCATCCTCACACCATAACGTTACATCCAATAGTGGTCGCTAATGACGTAGTGGTGATGCGACCTTAAATAACAAAAAAAGTAGTTTCGTTGAAGAATTTCGTTTTTTGGAATGTGCTGGCGGTGTTGCCAATTAATGGTTCGAAGCAACTTCATTGAGGGAAAGTCATCTTTCAGGAAATGTATCACCTTAAATATGCATAGACTTTAATTTATTAGAAGTACATGCTAATCTCATTTTCTTTTTTCTTCCTCCCCGCATGCCAACGTAAAGTTCGGCTCCGGAGCTTGCGTTCCGTTAGCGGAACAAAGTTGCTACTTCCCGGAATTTAATGCGGACTACACTTAAGGCACTTATTTCTTGAGTAGTTGATGGTCTTGGAAACAATATATACTCACTACGTTTTTCTTGCCTTAATTTATCTCTCCTTGACTTCCTCTTTCTTCTCCTTGTCTCCTATGATCTTGTATCCATTCCCCATAACCGTATAGGAACCGAAAAGACAAACATTTAGTCTAACTCCCTCACCATAACCAAGAATATAGAACCAAAGTGCATATATGTTGGGATGAATACAGAATGTGATATTTATCCTGAACCATGATATTTCAAGCGAAAAATAACTTGCGTATCGATACCTTTGGCCTTATATCCACATTCTATATTACACAAAAAATCGATACTGCGGTGCGTATATTACTTTAAGAAAACACGACGAAAACACATTTCCGCTCCTAAGTTTTCTTTAGAGCGGTTTCTTTCTGGCAGTGAAAACAGTGTGTGTCACATCTTAGTATATTGCGATGGTAGGAAACAACGGATGTGTACAATTTAATTAAAATAGTGCTTAAAGTTTTTAAGAAACAAATGGAAATAAGCGTTACCCATCCCAGCGTAGTGGTCGTCCAATCCCACCATTACTTATCGACATTTCAGACATTGTGCGTTTGTCGTACCACGTGGTCAATGAGCATGGTCGGAGAGAACAACGTGCCGACAAACCCATCGCCTTTCTCATTCACCTCTCGAGCTACTTTCTTCATCATCCACAATAGGGTGACCTCGCTAAACCACTGGTAAAACGAGAAGTGAAAAAAAGGTTCGAAGTTATTCTACGGCGATAGGGAAATGTTTACCTGGTCCACAGTAGATCAAATTTTTGTCACGTGATTGAAATCGCAACTTGGTAGGTATTTAGCTGTTTCAGAGAACACAGTTAAATGTGTGTGTGGAGGGGGAGATCAAGATATCTATAGTGGTGTAAGTAATACAGGTCAATTGCCTCACAGCCTTTTCGGCATGATACGGATTCTTATAAACCCAGTCTTTGCATCGACAGTAATTAAACTTAATTATGTATTGAAACAAAACTTTAAACAAATAATTGTATTCACTATTTTCAAGGAACATTTATGCTATAGGATGGACGAGTCAGGCAAAAATACAACGCTTGAAATTTATTGCGACAACTCACATAGCACGAATAAAAAAAATAACATGAAAACGGAATACGTTTTTGCATGTATTAGAAGACGTCAAGTGTGTAATATAAGAGTAGTTTGAATAAAAATCAGAGTTTTGTCAAATTTATAATCGACTTTTTCTCAATTTGAACCAGAAATTGTGGAAAATATGTAGTAGCAGAATTTAGACAATTGATGTACAGATTCTAGTGATATTCACAAACCGAAAGACTAACGTTTTTGAATATAGACTTTTTGGGGGGTGGGGAATTAGAATTCCTAAAAAGGCGAGTTTACGTCAAAATATTGAGTTCGATTTTTGAAACATTATATAACTTCCCATACACGAAAAACCAATAATCGAATTTCCCCGTGTGGCCACTTTTAATGTTCTCTTTGAACCAATGTCGCTGAAGCGTCTTGCTGATGCCTTTTTGCTTCACTGTCATGAGATAACTTATTACATATTTTTTGTGTTATGGAAAAATGGTGAACGGCCTCAATATAGCAATTCAAGTGCTGTATAATCTCCTTTGTTTTCATATTTTGACAAATCCAATTATTCCTGAACGGTAAATCGTGAAATGTTACCGTCTGTGATGTTTCAAGGTTTGGAGAGTAGAAACACGAAGGATATATGCACGCAACTAGTTCTGTAGAGTTTTGAATGTTTGCGTGTTTATTCCTTTTAACAAAACAGCAAAATGCTGTAAAAGTTTTACATAACCATAGCTTTATTATCTCATACCAGGAAATCATGCTGCAAGTTGCTTCGTAAAAAGTATGAATACTGAGTACATGCTATTAACTTATTTCTATTATTTATTTTAGTTCGAATAACTCGTGTGTATTAGTTACAAGAGAACTAAAACTATAAGTTCATACTATTAGTTTTGATAAAGAATAATTTTCATTTTATGCTATTTTAAGAAAACGTTTTGTCTCAAGACCCCAAAATTTACTTTTGGAAATGTTTGCAGTTTGGAATGATTTGGTGGATTTTGATTGGAAGAAATTTTCGGTGATTATAATTAAAATTGTTACAATGGTGCCTTTCTCACTTTCAACGCCCTGTTTCAGTACTATTTTTCTTCATCTTTTCTTATTTTTTTAGAAACTAGAGTCAAATTTCAGTACCGCTTTACTATCCTCAAGAAATAAACATTATTCTATGTTATTTATTTCCATTTTTGGGGGGGGGGAAGAAGAAAGGTAAACATATATTTGCTAGTAATTTTGAAAATTATAAAATACTATATGCATTTTCTGAGAAAGGACATACTTGCGTGTGATAAAAGTGCGATAACGTTGGTTTTCATCACATTACTAGTAAAATACATTTATAAAAGGTATCCAGATAGTCAGAGAATTCCAAAATCAGCAAATGCATGCTTTGAATGGTTTGGATTCGGGCTTTGACCGGTACATTGATGTGGCTACTGGCGGCTCAAAAATCGGAGATTTACTGGATGAAGAATTCCGTTAAATGCGAGCGACCATCCCCAACGCAATGCCGTAGCTCTCCATCACGGCCGGCGCGAGGATTTTTGAGTGGTCAGCGCGCGGCGCGCGAGTAGACGCGTGCGCCGACCGCACCGCAACGCGCGCGGCCGCCGTTGGTACTGGGCCAAACAAATCCGCACTTTTTCATTGGCGGCCTCCAATCCCGTGCCGCACAGTGGTCCGAAACGACGCCATAAACACACAGAGCACGGGTGTCAAGGTCTTCTACTGGTGGCTGTGGCACCGTAGCATACCACGAGCTTGTCTGCGCAACTAGCGTCTGGAAAGGAAACTATACTTACTAAAGTAAGCCCGCCGTTTTACAATAGGGATGGCGTTGTCTCTGGTGGCGGAGTAATGAACTGCGTGGAGGGGAGATTTCGTCGTGGCACTCGTGCCACGGACTTCCTCCCGCGGCATCGACCTGGACAACACTTACATAGAGCGTGTTTTTCGGTGAGTTCAGACTCAGTGGTTTCAAAGCAGCAAATCTGTGGGGCTAAATCGAGAACACGGAGTAATAATAATCACCCCACACTATTTATTACTAGTGTCACTTTCTATCATGGTTTCATTCTTCATGTTCTAAGATTCTTTATTAAGCAACGTTTAATTTTAATTTAGTTCAATGATTTTATTCTATCTTTAAGTTTTTAAATATGTGTTGTGCGTTATGGAACAAGGGAATTGTGAGCAAAATAACACAATAAATGACCTGTTTTCACATTTGTTGTTATAGAATGAAGTCCATAAAAGTATTGGATCTTTTGTTTTCTGACTCAGACTTGTCAAATAAATACCACTAGAAGAAAATTCGCAAATATTAAGCAACGCTTTGCAGATTCTGAGTTTCAGTGCATTCTTGTTATTCACGTTTCGACTGTGAAATGAAACTGAAATTCCGACTGTGAAATAGAAGGTAATTATAAGATATAAGTTATGTCCAGTAGCACATGCGTGATTCAATATCAAAATGGGTCAATGTAAGGGATATTCGAGTTCACATTAATGTTTTAAACTCATACACTTTATGAAAAAATATAGATTATGTGTGTATCATTGACTGGAACAGGTAAAATTTTTAAACGTGGTGGTATTTCATTTGTGAAATTATCTTTCAAAATTAATAGCTCTGTGTCTTAAAACAATGCAGTTTTCTTCAAAATAACCCCATACTTTAATGAAACACGTTTTTAGTGATTGCAAGTCCGTAATTCAGATGTACGTTGTATTATTTTCACATACCTACGTTTCATCATGACAATGACTACTCTTCAAAAACTGTCTGTCTAATTAGATCTTTCTTGATCATTTTATACTTTTCTTTCATACTTTTCATCTTCCTTTTTTTAGTTCTTCGGTCCTTTGATCACATGTATTGCAACTACCCTCGGGTCTTCGGTTGGGCGCCTCAGACGGGTAGCCGGCCCGCTCAGTCGACAGATTACCTGAAACGGCGAAGATGGAGGAAGCCGGTGGCCTAGGTTGAATGAGAAGTCAAACATGTGAATTTAGAACAAGTTGAATTTATTCATTAAAAAAAAGGAAAACGCTAATGGTCTGGTGATGATAACTCTGGCGAGCATGCCCCCAAAATCGAAATAAAACAAAAAATGAAATGTCATGCACATAAGAGAACAAAAAATTACAAAGTGATTACAATCAGATGAAACTCTTCTTCGCGCGCGAATTCCCGCTTGACGGCCATGCGCGGCCGGGAACTCCTCTTCGTCGCCCGGTCGAGAGGAAGTCAACACTGATTGTCTGATGTACTGTTCACACCTCTCGATCGCGGGGTACGACATAAGACACTCAAACAGAAAATACCTCTGTTAGGCGGCCTGCGCCACCCACTGAAGTTGAACGACCTCAGGTCAGCTGGCTGCGAGGTTCGTGGCGAGCGAGGGGCGCCGCTCGGAAAATGTAGGTCAGATCAGGTACTTGCGAGGGTAGCGGCCAAGGCGGCCGGAACACAAAAGCGCCGTCTGCTCGCTGCGGTGAATGGGTCAGCACAGTTCATTCACTGACACGGTCGGTTCATTCCCGGTCGATCTCACAATACTTTGATACTAATGAGCCCGTGAATTATCGCACAAATTCACTAAGGAAAGAGAGTCTCGAGTTCGCACGTAAATCGGACGTAATATAATACGAATTGCTGTCAAATGTTCATAATACTGTTCTGCGGCCTGCGTTCGTCACAGAAGTCTTGTACCCAAACTCTACAAGAAACTTAATAATTTTTCTAAGTCCATCGAACCGAACGCCACAACAGAATATAACAGGTTCCCCCCTGCGGCCGCCACTTGCGTCCGATTCTGAACACAGCTCCCCAGCTTCTCTTTTGTGCCTCGTCGCTCCAAGTTTTAGGAAACCTCGTTCCCCCTACCAAAATTATCCCTGTGACTCTGGAATATTCTAGAACAAACCCGAATTCTGGTTGCTATTGGCGAAAGGGTACTGCGCATTAGATATTTTCTGCCCAATCAGAGGATGTTTTCGAGGCCGAGAAAAGAGTGAGAGAGGGGCTGGTTATCGCTCCCTCTCGCTTTAATTTTGCGTCGAAAAGGGGCAGTTATTAACGACCGGGGGGTGTGAGGGGCTAGGAATCTCTAGGGAGGTTGACGGAAGAGTTCCAGGCGTCGTGGAAAAATACTGAAGGGGTCGTGTGCAGAGCGGCCAACCAGAGTTGGGGCACACGTGTCCGCGACGAATTAGGGAGCGAAGGGTGCCGACACCGTGGCGCCTCGCCTGGCCCTCGGGTCGCCCCCGTGGCGCCTCGCATCTCTCGCGTCGCCGCCTGCGTGGAGTTATTTTGCGGCAGAATAAACTTGAATCTATTCGGTATCACTACATTGGCCTCCCTTCCCGCAGTAGAGATATGCATCGTGTTTTAAAATTCGTAAGGCGTGGTGAGAAGTTTTGAAACCTGAGATGCTTATCTCGTCAAAAAAAATTTAAAAAATGGTACCGAATTCTAACGACTAATTTCTGTGATAACAATTACATAAGAGGTCTTATTCAAATAATTACCCTTAAATTAAACTCATTAACCCTAATAATGGTGGAGTAATAAAATAAACTAATAAACTACAAGAAAATCTGAATTCCCTAATCTACGGTTACAAATATTATTTCTTAAACAGTGAAGGCACGGCTATCACGAACTACTCGGTAAGCTGTACGGTTCTGGCGAGTTTATTTTAGAGATTAATAAAGTTTGGAATTAAGTTTTCATTCTTTCATTTGATTGGTAGAAAGGCATTCTAACAGTCGCTTTAAATGACAAAGATGTTCCTGAAAATTTCGAGATGAAATCACAAGGTCGTCAATATAAGGCGTAACGAAGCGTTTGAGTTCGTCACCTAATTTTCCATCTAAGCATCGAATGAAGGCTGCGCCACTGTTCTTTAGGCCGAAAGGCATCCGCTTCCAGACATAAGTGAGGCCGTTGTAAAGGAATCCTGTAAATTTTCTGTCGTCTGGGTGAATAGCAATTTGCCAGTACGAACTAGAAAAATCCAAAGCTGAGAAAATTTTTGTTTGGTTAAACTTCCAAAGAATATCATCAATATTCTGCGGCGCCTCATTTTCTGGAACGGTCACTTCATTAATTCTGCGAGCGTCTAAACAAATTCTGACCCCTCCGTCTTTCTTTTTTACAACGACAATCGGATTTAGATAGGCGGTCACTGATCTCTCGATGATGCCCTCGTCAATCATTTTTCTGACGGTCTCATCAACTTCCCCCCTTAAAGCTTGTGGAATAGGATAGTTTTTCATCTTAAACGGCGAGTCATCGGTAACCCTAATTCGAAAACAAAAGTCTTTAATTGGATGAACGGGGCGACCGAAGACATGTAAATAATCAAGTAGCACTGTCTGCAACTGGGAGCGTTCATCATAGTTCAAAAAATCACATTTTTGCACATTTTGGCAAATAATCCCCTTCGTCGTTTCCCCCCCTTCCCAAGTTGCACTAGAAATGCTAAGATCAATCCTATCTTCCCCGTCATCTTGAATAATAATTTCTTTACCGGCACCGAAACTCATAACATTTCTGGAAAAATCTATTATTCCACCGTTTTCTCTTAAAAAATCAACCCCCAAAATAACATCATGATTAAGATCTTCAATTACTAGACAGGGCACATCAAACAACATATCTCCTATATTAATTGAAATCAGGACCTGCATTGAAATTGGCTTGCTTCGTTTTCTCCCAACCCCTATGACATAGCATCTGACGGTAGGTAATGTCGGTACTGGAATCCGCTCGCTTATAAGTCGCGCATAAAATTTCTTTGACACAGCACTAATTTCACTACCAGTATCAATAAGAGCTTGGACACATAAATTTCCCATAAAGGATTCAATAATAGGGCATTTTCTGGCACGTTCTTTGATAGTCACATCCTCGTCTTCGTTAAAATCAAAAAAGGCATAATTCACTGATATGATCGCATGAAATGGTATCTCTAAAGAAACTCGTCCGTCACCCAGATACCGAGACAGCTGGGACGTTTCTAATTTGTTGAAGCCGGCCGGGATGAATTTTGCCGTCCATCTCTCTCATCGCGATGTCCACGGTTCTCACGGGATTCGGGCGGCGCTCGCCGATCATCTGCCTCGTTCCCTCCGGCCCTATTATCTCTATGCCACTGCGGCCTGCCTTGGTAGTTTCCGTCGGGCCTGCGATTTCTGTCGCGGTTCTCATTGTGATAGTTGTCCCGCGTTCTATCAAATTGTGCCAACAGTTCTTGGAAACGTTCTAAATCTCTACACTCCACGCTGTTGACAATATTCTGTACATACGTTGGGAAATGAGCTGTCAGTAACCAGATGATTTTTCGGTCGTTTGCCTGCGGGTCACACAGCTTGATGGCGGAGATTTTCTCCATGGCGTAGTCTAAATAGGACTGCCCGTGGCGGTTTTCCCATCGCGATTCTAAAATCTTCCGCTCGAACTCATATCTCCGTTGTTCGCCCCAGTATCGATTCAGAAACTTCTCCCGAAACTCTTCATAATTTTGAGGGAAAGGGTTTAAAGCGGAAATCCAATAAGATGCATTGCCTTTCAACAATTCTTGCATAAATTTAGCCTTCAAGTGTGAAGGTACCGCCTTCGTGAGATTCATGTAATTTTCCGCCCGGTCAAGGAAAACTTTGGGATTTTCATCGGGTTTTTCCGGAAAATACAGGTTTTGCGGTGGAGCCCACGAGAAGCGAAGGCCTGAGCCACCAGAATTCGGATTTGGGTAATTCTCGCGTTCCTTTTCAATTTCCTCCTTTACCAATTCTAGGACAGTACGATCAATTTCCCTTTTTAATTTGGCTTCTCTCTCCCTGATGTTTTCCTCACTAATATTGCCTACTTGCGCGAACTTTTCGTGGATATGCGACACTTCTGAATGGAGTTTCTGTCCGATTTTATTAAATTTTTCGCCCATTTCCTGCTTAACTTCAATGATCTTTTCAGTAACCGACTCACAGCACGCTTCTACTTTGTCGTCGCTTGCCTGTAATTTGGTCTGAATCTCGATTTTAAAAATTTTGAAATTTTCGGTAGTTTCCGCTTGTGCCCTTCCCAACTCCTGACTGAGTTTTTCTACGTTCCCCTCTATTTCCCCGCATCTGCCTTCGACCTGATTCTTTAAAATCCCTATTTCATGGTTAAGTTTTTGCTCGAGACTTTCTAATTTATTTGCTTGGGCTTCCAAATGACTTTCGATTTCGGTTAAATCTGTCCTCACACTTGCTCTCATGTGCTGTGAACCGTTCATCTAACATTTCCTGTAATTTGGCAGCGTTATTTGAGATTTTCTCCTCTAATTTCGCGGCATTATTTGAGATTTTCTCCTCTAATTTCGCGGCATTATTTGCAATTTTCTCCTCTAATTTTGCGACATTGCTATCTGACTGGTCTTTAATTTCTTTCAATTTAGCGGCGTTGTCTGAAAATTTCTCCTCAAATTTGGCAACAGTGTTATCTGAAATTTCTCTCATAACGCGCAAGATCTCACTTAAGGTGGGACCTTTGCGTCGACGGCTCCTCAAAACTGTCTTCACCCGTCACGTCAATACCTGATTCGTCCTGCATTTTTACAATGTTACGCGGTTTCACTTGTTTTAGTACGCGCACACGGTATTCACACAACACAACACAACACAAGACAATGACACTTACAAGGAAAACACAGTACAAAATGACATCCTCAACAGACCATAAGTTATTAACTTCTCTACACCGTGCTTCCATCCATCATCTTAATAATTTAAACAATTTAATAATTTAGGCAGAGAAATCTCAGGGCGCTTATCTGGGATATTAAAAAATGAAAATTACGATTATTTCGCGTTAATCGAGCCCCACGGTGGGAAAGCCAATTGCAACTACCCTCGGGTCTTCGGTTGGGCGCCTCAGACGGGTAGCCGGCCCGCTCAGTCGACAGATTACCTGAAACGGCGAAGATGGAGGAAGCCGGTGGCCTAGGTTGAATGAGAAGTCAAACATGTGAATTTAGAAACAAGTTGAATTTATTCATTAAAAAAAAGGAAAACGCTAATGGTCTGGTGATGATAACTCTGGCGAGCATGCCCCCAAAATCGAATAAAACAAAAAAATGAAATGTCATGCACATAAGAGAACAAAAAATTACAAAGTGATTACAATCAGATGAAACTCTTCTTCGCGCGCGAATTCCCGCTTGACGGCCATGCGCGGCCGGGAACTCCTCTTCGTCGCCCGGTCGAGAGGAAGTCAACACTGATTGTCTGATGTACTGTTCACACCTCTCGATCGCGGGTACGACATAAGACACTCAAACAGAAAATACCTCTGTTAGGCGGCCTGCGCCACCCACTGAAGTTGAACGACCTCAGGTCAGCTGGCTGCGAGGTTCGTGGCGAGCGAGGGGCGCCGCTCGGAAAATGTAGGTCAGATCAGGTACTTGCGAGGGTAGCGGCCAAGGCGGCCGGAACACAAAAGCGCCGTCTGCTCGCTGCGGTGAATGGGTCAGCACAGTTCATTCACTGACACGGTCGGTTCATTCCCGGTCGATCTCACAATACTTTGATACTAATGAGCCCGTGAATTATCGCACAAATTCACTAAGGAAAAGAGAGTCTCGAGGTCGCACGTAAATCGGACGTAATATAATACGAATTGCTGTCAAATGTTCATAATACTGTTCTGCGGCCTGCGTTCGTCACAGAAGTCTTGTACCCAAACTCTACAAGAAACTTAATAATTTTTCTAAGTCCATCGAACCGAACGCCACAACAGAATATAACAGGTTCCCCCCTGCGGCCGCCACTTGCGTCCGATTCTGAACACAGCTCCCCAGCTTCTCTTTTGTGCCTCGTCGCTCCAAGTTTTAGGAAACCTCGTTCCCCCTACCAAAATTATCCCTGTGACTCTGGAATATTCTAGAACAAACCCGAATTCTGGTTGCTATTGGCGAAAGGGTACTGCGCATTAGATATTTTCTGCCCAATCAGAGGATGTTTTCGAGGCCGAGAAAAGAGTGAGAGAGGGGCTGGTTATCGCTCCCTCTCGCTTTAATTTTGCGTCGAAAAGGGGCAGTTATTAACGACCGGGGGGGTGTGAGGGGCTAGGAATCTCTAGGGAGGTTGACGGAAGAGTTCCAGGCGTCGTGGAAAAATACTGAAGGGGTCGTGTGCAGAGCGGCCAACCAGAGTTGGGGCACACGTGTCCGCGACGAATTAGGGAGCGAAGGGTGCCGACACCGTGGCGCCTCGCCCTGGCCCTCGGGTCGCCCCCGTGGCGCCTCGCATCTCTCGCGTCGCCGCCTGCGTGGAGTTATTTTGCGGCAGAATAAACTTGAATCTATTCGGTATCACTACAGTATGGCCCAGCATCTTAGCCTCAGATGTTCATGTCGCCAGGATTTATATGTCGGGGATGTTTCATGCCTGTCTAGTTTTCCAAAGAGAATTGTCAGCCGTATAAGGGAGTACACACGTATATACAAATACACACAAGCGCATAACTACCATGGTATTCCAGTCCGCAATCTTCCGAGTCGGTGCTGCAGACATAGAGCTATTGCTACCAGGGTTGTCTTTTTCTCATTCTTTCTTTCTACCATATTTCTTCCTTTTTCTGTTTTTCAATCTTTTGTACATCGATATCATTTTATACTTTTTCTTTCTTTTTCTATTTTATCTTTTTTTTTCGTTGGTTTCTTTTGCCTTCATCGATAATTACTTTATATCTCATTCTTTTATGTATCGATATACTTTTTTAAATTTTTTCTTCTGTGTGCCTCTTTTTTTCTTTAACCTTCGTGGATAATTTATATCCCTTTCTGTAATCCTTCCTTTTCTCTTTTACTTTTTCGCCCTTACGAAGGTACTTCGTAAGAAGAGAGAGCTATGTAATCGTGCGCACGAAAACGGCTAATTTTCGGCAGAAAGACTCTTATTGCTGGGCCCTGCTAACGAAAAAGTGGATAAATCTCTGTCTGCCTGTCAATCCTTCTGTGGTCAACGCTAGCGCCTAAAACTTTCAAGTGATTTTCTTCAAAACTAATATTCCTCAATCTATCTGCATGAAATCAAGTCTTTCAGACTTTCAAAATGATGTTTTGATTTTTGAGGGTACTTTACATGAAGCCTCAAAAACATTTTCAAAATTTTCTTAAAAGTGGCACCAAATTGTTTAATCAAACTTTGTTTTCAGAGAGCGAAAAGCACGCTTAAGAAAATGGTGCAGGTCTCACGTTTGTTGAAATCCCAGTTATTTCGAAAATCGCTAAAGTGTAATTTTTGGGGGCGTCTTCCTACAAATATAATATTGAAGGCAGACATATTTTCCTTAATGAAATCTGTTCATTAAAAATGAATCTTTAAATAAGTTCATGTTGAATGTTTCGAAAATATGAGTAGTTTTTGTGTAATTTGGGGCGAAATATAGGCATTTAAAAGAACTTTTTTTTTCTCAAAAACCTCTCCACATTTTTTCTTATAATTTTTTACACGGCTAGAAGAAGGGATGCTTAAAAGAATGGCAGTTTCAGCATTCTTTCCATGTCCCCCCCCCCCTCATGTGGCCGGTTGCACCGTTAACTTTGCAGGCGCGCACCTGACGTAATGCGCACAGAGCCGGCAGCCGTCGCGCGTTTAAGCCGGCAGACTGCGCGGCGCGCGCCAAAGCCCGGCCCCCGGCCCGCGCCGCGCCGCGCACGCGTGGATATTAATGATGCATTATCGGATAATGCAAATGTAATAATAATTGGGTGACTGTTTTGAGATTAACTAGTGCGTGCGCGACAAAGGGAGCGCGCTGCTAGGGCTGTGCTGCTCGATTGGGTTGGAAAAAACACAGTGGCACTTGTGAATCGGAATCGCGGTTTGCACTTGCCTTTTCGAATCGTATGCTGTGTGGGTCGGCGATGCACTCGGTATCGTTTGGTCTTTCCAGATTAATTGAACGGTGCTTTAGATTGTTTTGTAGCAGGTCCTGTGTATTTGAAATGATATGTTTGTGTTTTTGATGTTAAACAGACATTGAATGCTTCCAAATACCTCCAATGTGGCTATTTAGTGAAAGTACTGATATTGTTTCAACCATAACGTGAATGCCTTATATTTAAGTTTATAAGAAACTGGAGATAAAATGTGATATTGTCAAGTAAATGGGTCAGCTGATGTCACTGTAGTGTCTCTGACCGGCAGTTTCTAGGGTTCGAGTCTCAACACTGGCACGATTTTCTACACCAGCTAGAGAGGAAGATCGAACTCAGCTACTTACTGTCTGGAGGCGAATTCTAACGGCTGGCTGCTCTGATCTTTAGTTTTTTCGTGGTTTTCTGATCAACTCCAAACGAATAACTTAAATGATCACAGGTGTTGTCATTGCCAACAATGTTATTTATTTCAAAAAGAGCAGCTTTCGATGGCTTAGCCATCATCATCATCAGTTTTCTGCTGTCTGTGTTAACTTATTTTTCTCGGCGCGGATAAAGTTCCTGTGACTTCCGTCCACCTGGGCACTCTTTGTGGTATTCCCGCCAAATTATGGGATTTTCATGCTGCACCAGTGTGTTGTGGGGGCGCGAACACAAAATTCGCGCGTCTCACTTAAAAAATAATTAATTAAGAAAATTAATTAATCATTGTTCCCCCGCGCCTCTACGCATGCGGCCCTCTTCCGCCATGCGGCTTCAGCCACGCCGCTGACGACGACGACGGCGGCGTCAGGCATCATCATCATCATCATCATCATCATCGCCACCGCCCCCGCCGCCGCCGGGGCAGGGGCCAGCGCTGCTGCCGCCACCACCACCACCGCCGCCGCCCTTATCTCCCCCCACCCCCGTCCGTCCGCCCCACCCCCGGCCAGCCAGCCACCCCCTTCCACGCGCCTGGGGACATTCTCGGGGCGGTGGACAGATCGGGCGTGGCTGGCGGAGACTACTGGGCTAGGACGGATCGGGGAGTGCAGTGGGCAGCTTATCGCTCGACACGGGAATGCTCAAAAACTTTGCCGTGAAGCATTGCCGTCAGCGAAGGGCATTTTTTCTATGTGCATTGAGACCCTCTACTAGACAGCTGTGTAAAGAGGAGGAGCTGTGGTGCTATGAGAGTAGTCTGGTTTGAAAAATCTAGGCATGTGTGCCTCGTAGGCTTCAATACATTCTGCAATGTTTACACTAATTTATTTTTTCTTACTGTATCAGTCAGGTAGCCTCGCCTAGTCAGTGTACCTTTCATTTTGTGTTTTCATAGCAATGCAAGAGTTTTGTGAAATTGTTAAAGTTTTTTGTATTCTTTGACAGTCTGGAAACCACAGAACGACTACCTTCCATTGGCAACAATATTATTTATTTCAATAAGAGCAACTTTCGATGGCTTAGCCATCTTCATCAGTTTTCTGCTGTCTGGAAGCCACAAAACGGCCACCATCCAGACAGCAGAAAACTGATGATGATGGTTAAGCCATCGAAAGCTGCTCTTGTTGAAATAAATAACATTGTTGGTAATGACAACACCTGTGATCATTTAATTTCACCGCTAAACCAATAACGGTACTCTAACAAACGGGTCCCGAGCTTGTCCCGAATGGGGCGGTGCCATGCACGTGGGAGATATAGGGTTGGGGTAAATCCCCTCAAGGCCACTTCGGTCGGCGCCGGAACTCGTCAGCCGGTGGAAAAGGATCACTGCCACCTCCCCGGATGAAAGCTTGCACAACACTTACGGGACTAACGACCTTAGAAGTTGACTTGCCCGGAATCACTAATCTATCAAACAAGTATATTTTATAATATTTTATTATATAGGAGCGAATATTTTGTCAACAAAACTCGAAAAAAAACCTCTCTTTTCTGTATTCAAAATTCGACTAGAATATGGTTTAGGATAGAGACCACAGAATTATGAAAACGTGCACAAAATTCACTTCTCCCCGTAGCTCGTCATACGCAGTTTTTAACTGTTTTTGACGTAAATAAATAAATAAATAAATAAAAGTAAATGCAATTTCTTTCCTTGCTGTGAAATTAAAGCGACTGTTTTTTTACCAGGTTCCTCCAACATGTACTATTTTCGATTTTCAAAGTGGCATGTGAAGAAAGGGAAATAATTCTTTAATGAGGGATCTTCAAGACGCTCAATTCTGTACTAGAATTATCCACGAAGAAATTATTTAACATTTGTTTCCTGTAAGTATTAGGTCTTTCATTTGATTACTGTTCCATAATGGTTCTTGTATTGAGCATATAAGTGGTCATTTGGAAATTTCAGTAATTTTTCAGTATTATATCATTAAGACTTCTATATCTGTTCATTCACGTACCTGTTATTTAGTTTCTATTCTCCAGCTGTGAACTAATAACGAGTGAATATGGTATTATTTTTCCAATAAGGTAAGTTACAGAATGCTTTAGCCACGTTTGATAATAGATCCAAGACAAACTTCACGGCACGAATCAACAACGAAAAGACATTTACTTGTTGAGAATCGAAAAAATATGAAATTATGAATTTTGTTATTACAGAGCATGCATTAGCGCCTTATACTCGAACACGAATTCTCACGTATCAACCGAATGAATAGGAATAATCTTTTGTGAACGAAGTTACATGTCAATAACTTTGTACTTTTCAACTCAAAAAAGTGCACAAACAATTTGCAAGAAGAAACCTCGCTTCGTCTTCATGAAGGACGTCCGAGGCTCTCGCTCCTTGACAGAGAATGTTTCCATTAGAGCGATCATCATTAGTAGGAACATGGATCAATTAGAAGGCCGCGTCTGGAACATCGATTGGCCAGCTGCCGTTTCGACTGGCGTCACGCCCTATTAGGCGCTCTGAAACGCTGCGATCGAGTCAGAGGTGGCGGTCGTTCCATCATTTTACTGGTTCGTGTATCGTCTCACAACAAACCAGTTACCGCTCGATTTATAACTACTGGTCGCTTGCTAGGTAAACATAGCTTATGAAAGTAACACAAGAGTTATATATCGATAAACAATTATTGTGTGGGGGGATGTATTTCAAATAAACACTAATTTGAATAAAAATTTGACAGCAGATAGTTAATCATAAATTATGAGATAAATAATTTCGTCGAGTGAACGTGTACCTTTCCAAGATTAAGTTTGCACAGGGTGTGTGAACTTAAAAAATCTGTCTTACTTTAATATTGCTTATATTAAGTATCATTAAAAATTTTAAAATGTTATATATTGATCGTTTATTAATAAAAAATTGAAATGGCACTTACCGTTATACGATTTAAATGTGACTCCCCAAAGTCAGGAGCTGGAAGGAGAGGGGGAACGTATCATCCAATCGGGAGCTTCGTTATGACTTACATTTTTGTACTGAAACTTCAGATTGGGTGAGCGTAACACTTTCCTTCCAGCTCCTGGCTTTGGGGAGTAACTATATTTAAATTGGACTAAAAATATTGAAAATAGCAAGTAGAGAGAATAGTTATTGGAGTTTGGATGATTAACCGACTGAATATGATTAACTGATTGTAGATGATTATTCGACTTCAGATGATTATTCGACTTCAGATGCTTATTCGTCTTTGGATGATTACTTGATTTAAATGAAGCAATTTTCATCGTAACAGCAACGGGTCTCATTAAAAAAAATCTTAAGAGTAGGGTATAAAGCTTGGACTTTCTTCTAACTTTATTATTTAGAAACTCGAAAACAGACATTCTTCACATTTTCCTGAAACAAAAATAGAATCGCAACACCAGAAACAGGACAGTGAATTTGTGAAAAGATTGGGAGCGGAGAAAAGCAAAAGCCACCAAACCAACGGAAAAGTTTCAACTGGCTATTTGATTGGATAAACCGTATAAATTCCAATAAAGCCAAACACGTTTACCTGCTGCTTAGATAGACGATCAGATTTGAGAATCAGATTTCAGTTAGGTTCTGTTGATTTCTGCCATCTGTGAAAAATGGAATGAGAGAATCATTACATTTCAGGGAACTCAGTTAATTGATTCACACATGCCACTAAGATGAAAGTTTGGACATCGTATTCAGTATTTTACAAATGACACTGTGTTTTGAAAAAGGAAGGACACGCGCTGTGTCACCGAACATAACGCCTCCAAAGGAACAGTCAAGGGACAACAGTGAAAAATTGGCTCTTTTTTTCTTCATTCGATACTTTCCAGCTGTCACGACGATGATGGAAAAGCCGTTTTAAATGGGTACACACTCATCGCGTCTGGAGTGTCGATGTCCAACCGCAGAGATGAACTGGAGGACTCCCACGCAAGTCGACGCTATGTAAATGCGGGATGAAGAGGTCCAGAAACATGGGTAGACTAATACTGCCCGTCCTCCCCAAGAAAGCTGTTTAATGGCTAAGAGGCCTCGCCTTTGAGGAATTTCCTTTCTGAAGGGGCATGACCAGGGCGGCGAAAGACGGGCCCCATTCGGTATGTTAATGCAGGAAGATGCAGACACGTTAAACGGGATTAATGCCCCTAACTTTGGGAGTGTCGGGCATCGCAGGGGGAAAGCGTTGAAGGAAACTTGTATATATCTCGCTGGGCGGGAAGGAGAGGTTTACGGCAACAAGGGTCTGTTCTGGCACTTTGGCAAGGCAAATCAACTAAGCCTGGAATTCCTTAACTTAGTCCTCTGGTAGGCTCTTCTTCGTTAAAAGAATTTCCTGCATGTCGGGGAGTATATCAAGTTCGCAGAGAGAGGGAAATTGAACACGGTAATTTGAGGGTAAATGTAAAATAAGTTTATCTTTTTATTAAATTGTACGTAATGACATAGGAACTTTTTCGGTCGAAAGAGTTTTTAATTAAATGTAAAATTAATTAACGTATGGGAAGATGCTCTTAATTTTAAATAATTCGGAGCGGGAATTTTGTTAGCGGTACTGGCACATTACTAAAAATATTTTTGAAAAATATGTGCGGTAATATTTGTTTCTCTAAATAAAATGATAATAATGTTCTTATGTATATTTCAGTTGAATGTTTTAGTTTTCATCCTGTGACCTATTTTTTGCGCATCGAACCAACCGTGCATTTCCGCCTTTTTTTAAATTTCAAGTGTTATTATTCTACCGGCCATGTCTTAGCAAATTCTTAAATGAATATATCATATCATTAGGTGCAGAGAAAAACTAATGTATTTACTAATATTTATTTAGTTTGTTAAATGTGCTGTGCTTCTTTGTGGAAACATAATTCTGGATGATAGGTCATCAAGGCGTTCGTGATACGTGACCGTTTTACCCGTATCCGTGCGAGCAAACATGATAATTTTTTGCCGTATCCCTTCAAATAAAAGTATTTGGAACGTAACCTGAGAGCTCGTGATTTCGTTCTGTGAACGTGAATTTTTTCTCGTATCATTATCCGTGCTTGCAAACACGAGTAGTTGTTGCAGTAACTCTTTACATAAAACTATTTGGAAAGTAACCTGTCTGCTCGTGATTTCGTTTCGAGTACTGGTTTGCATTTCACTTTACCCTGAATGTTGCGCGCGCAAACTGTTTCTAGTTTAGTGTCGTTCAACTTCTACGTAGTTGTTAGTGACTATGCGGGGAGCAGGAAACCGTGAATCCCCTGAAAATTTGAAACGGACGAATCAACTTTAAATTAATCGTATTTAATTGTATCATTAAAGTTTTAATTTCATTCTCCTTGCTGTCTGATTGCTGTCTTCTTGCTTCATGTAATAGTAAAATACATCGTATGTAAATAAAAATGTTCAATGGGAAAGGGGGCCTTGATTTGTAGTTGGCCCTCTCTGTTATATTCAGTTGTAAACTATCTTCTAAGAGTATATTTCTATAAAATAAAGATCCAAATTATTTAAGACTTATATTTTTAATATAAGCACTCTCTAAAACGTACTAAAATTTGTTCAGGTACAAGAAATTTTATTGTTTTAGAGTGTTCAAAATAAATGCATGTCTTAAATAATTGGGATCTTTATTTCATCGAAAGAGGCTCTCTCTCTTGTTTAAGGCTGGGCAAGTCTATGTTAGCGACACGGCCCCGCCCGGGCAAAAGCGAGCAACGGAATTCCCGGGGGTGTGGAAGGAAACGATCTGCCCCCCGAGGTTGGAACACGAAAAGCACGTGGAAAACTCAGTTATCTCTTAAATGTATAAGTTCTTTAAACGTCAATGAATGAATGATAACTTATACTGAAGTATGAGTCATTTCTTTTTCTGAAGCTTCATCTTATGTCCCTCTAAGTCTCCCGATAAGCGTACGAAAAATAGAATGCATGAATAGTTACAATTCTACGAATTATAACACAAGTTGAAACTATATTTGCAATTGAATGTTAGCCTTCGACCTGTGAGGTCAAGATGACTGGCGGGTTACGTTGTAGAAAGATAAGTTATCGACTGTGTTGGTTTGCATTGAAGAACAAACTACAATATCAAGAACATTAGTTTTCTTCCCCGACGCACCAGCATAAATAACTTTCTCTCTAAACTGTTCAGTCTCCACGGAAGACGCACGATATTGAATAAAACTACGTCTGTCGGCGGTTAAGAGTATTTTCGGGGTCGGGATAATGAGCCTTTTGAGCAGGCGCCCGTGGCGGCGGAGGGCGGGGAAGTTGACTGAGAGAGGGAAGGACGGAGGAGGGGGGAGAGGGAGAAGACGCCTTCCTGCGGCGGGGGATCCCCGACCGCGCTTGATCCCCTCCATTAGGCCCCGCCGCGCCGCCGCGGCTTAATGCTAAAAGGTTTTTTAAAATCCTCGGATCATTTGAGGGCAGTCCAGGACACCGCCGAGGGGCGAGGTCGCGCGCCGCAAGGCGCGGGAGGAAGAGGCCGGCGGCTCGGGGTGGAGCGGGGGGAGGAAGGCGGGGGTGCTGACGAGGGGAGCGGCAGTTGCCACACGAACGGGTTGGGAAATAGAAGATTAGTTGAAAAGTGAAGTCGAAGTCTGGCCGTGTGGATGTGACGGAAGCAGTGTGGTGAGTGACAAAGGCAAACTGTAAAGTGTGTGTGTGTGTGTGTGTGTGTGTGTGTGTTTTGA
>JAHLJT010009325.1:0-12544 GCA_031308135.1 Acheta domesticus | reverse complement strand
ACCTCTCTTATAAAAACAGCATACCGCCTGTATTTTGGGTCCAGTGTTTGAAATCAGGACGAGAAACGGTACCTCGTATTTACTGGTTATTTTGTGCAAATAGTTTACGTCAGTGGATTAAAGTTCCTGTAAATCTTTTGTTGTACAAATGATTTGAAGAGAGCTACAAGATCACTATTTTCTTGTCATCAAAATAGTACTTTTGCAAAGTCTAAGAAAGCTAGTGTGTATTCCAGTTCACCTTCGAATCATGAATTCACCAGATGCTCATGATTCAGATCTTTCTTAACCTGTACACTCAGAATCATGTATTTTAGAACATGAAGTACATTCATTAGACGATGATTTCCATGTTTCTAATGTTTCCCACATGGTATCTCAAGGGGAAATAAATTACCAGGTTAGAGACCTAAATCTATCAAAAACGCAACTGAGCTCCTTAGATCACGATTACAGCATTGAAATTTCCTGACCAAGGATACAAGGGTTAGTATATTTCGACATCGTGAAGACATGTACCTTCCGTATTTTTCAACCAAAGAAAGACTCACATACTACAATAATGTAAATAGCTTAATGAAAAACATTTGGTTTAATGCACCATGCGAATAAATGGCGACTCTTCATAGATATGTCAAAACTAAGCATAAAAGTAGTTTCACTACATACTGGAAACAAACTCATTTCAACTCCAAATGTTCATTACATGCACTTGAAAGAGTCTTATGAAATCATGGAATACTCATTAAATAATATTAATTACAATGCGTACATGTTGAAGATATGTGGGGTCCAATCGTCTTATAAAGTAATCTCTCTTCTTTTGGAAATGCAGCTGGGTTACAGAAAATATTGCTGCTTTTTGTGTAAATGAGACAGTCGAGCCAAATACGTGCTTGGCCTGTAAGACATATGGATGAGGGGTATAAAAATGTGTTGCATAAAAATCTTATTGAATCTTGCAATATTTACCTTTCACCCTTGAACATAAAGCGGCTACTGGTAAGAGAATATAGAGAAAGAATATATTGAATTCGATGCCGTCTTAGAAGGAAAAGGAAAAAAGCGTGGAAATGTTTTATAGAAGTCACGTCACTTCTTAGAGAACACGAAACCCGAACAACAAAAATCATGTGGAAAAACTGTTAATGATGAACTATGACATGGGATGTAACGTGTCTTTAAAGCTTCATTCCTTGCACTCCCACTTGGAGTTTTTTCGGACAATTTGTGACATATCGTTGAGAACTAGGAGAGAAGGTCCGTTACACATTTCGATTAATGAAAAAAGGATCGGGGAAGACGGAACTCATCCATGTTAGCAGGTTACTGTTAGCAGTGTGGGAAACAACATCTTCATACAAATGGGAGAGGAACAAAAGAATCTTGCAGTAAGTATGTGATATAAATAACTAGTGGTGCTACGGAATGGCACAGACTTTCCCGTACTAGTTTTCTATTTCCTTGTGTCTGAGCTAGCAATTCGGAATTGCCACATACTCGTGCAAGCTGCCATCCATCGCCGCCCAAAGAACATTTTTTTGACATTTCCTTGATTTTTCGGTTTCCTAATGATAAAACATAAATATTAATTTTACAATATTAAAGAATACTAAAACCTCGTGTCCTAAATGGCAATTTTCTTTGAAAACTTTTGAGTAATGTGTAAATTCCTGGTAATGTGCATATTGAAAAAAACAAAATATACCTCAAATTGAACTTGACGTCATATTAAAGATTGCAATTAGCACTATCCGTTCGAAAAATTTGTAGAAAAAGTTGGAGCCATTTATGAGAAAAATGGCGTTTGAGCGTCTCTGAAAATGCGGAATTTTAAGCTACTTTTCACACAAAACGGTTCAGTTCTTGAGAAACTTCACTTGACATTATTTAAAGCCCATCTACTCATAAATATAATAATGTGAAAATAATTGCCGCTAATGTAAATATATATTGTAATATAAATATTAAGAGTTAAGTAAAAAATACATTTTTGTAATTTATGAAAAAACAAAAGACTAGAGCAATACGGCATTTATGTCATCTCATAGAGTAAATCTAGCATAATCCCTACCAAAAGTTTAAACAAAAAATTTGGTGCCGTTTTTTGAGAAAATCTTATTTTTGTAATTTTTTAAAATTGCAAGTATTTCACGCAAAATTTCCAGAAAACGACTAAAATTTTCAATAAAACATACGTGACCTTAATGAAAGAATTCACTTTGGAGATCAAATTTTATTTGGAGAAAAAAATCTCTATCTTCAATTTTGTAGTTATAAGAAGGCGCTGAAAAAATTCAAACTTTTGCAATTTTCGAAAATTCAGAGTTAACCGTGAATATTGGACGTATGCCACCATAATAAGTGTATTTTACTCTATTCTTACCCGAAATTTAAAGAAAAAAATTTGAGCCGTTTTGAGAAAATTTTGAAAATGTCCGGGGGGCTTCATATAAAGTTCACCCAAATTTTGAAGAATGTTCTTCAAAATCAAGGCGCCTCGAGTGCAACCAGATCGACTGGGGAATATTCATTTCAGAGGAAATCGTACGTATGGTTTAGGTACTAGAAGTGTTCACAGACGGACGGACGGACGGACAGACGGACGGACGGACGGACAGACAGACGGACGGACAGACCGACGGACAGACGGACGGACAGACCGACGGACAGACCTACGGACAGACCGATGGACAGGACGGACGGAGAGACGGACGGACAGATGGACAGACAGACGGACGGACAGACGGACGTTTTCTTTTCAATTGGTTTTTCGGTATAAGGAAGAGGGCGCCCCACAATAGAGGGCGCCTGGCTACCTATTGTGGATTCTTTTTTCTTAATTTAGTAACTCGATTTATCCACTTTTACTTTCCCGTATACGTACGTATATACGGAGTAATATACGTTGTATAGGGAAAGTTATGTAATGCTGCAGAAAATCGATTTCGATATTTCAACGGAAATACACGTTTTGGAGTTCCTTGATACAGAAAAAGTGGGTCTTTTCAAAACATCCGTCCGGTCGGTCGGAGGGACGGACGGACGAACAGACGGGTGGACGGACGGACCAAATGTCTTCTTTAAATTTAGCCCCTGGATTTATCCACTTTTACGTTGTCACAGCCCGGTAATTATTTTTTTGCCGTAAATTCCCCGTTTTTTTCGCGCAGCATTACATAAATGCCCATCTGTGAACAACACAAGCGCCTAAACCATACGTACTATTTCTGCCAAAATGGATATTCCACGGTGGATCTGGTTCCACTCGAGGCGCCGCGATTTTGAATAACATTCTTCAAAATTTGGGGGTATTTTACATGAAGCCTCCCGGATATTTTCAAAATTTTCTCAAAAACGGCTTCCAATTTTTTCTTTAAATTTCTTGTAACTATAGAATAAAATACACACATAAAGATGTCATAAGACCCATTTTCACGTTAACTCTGAATTTTCGAAAATTGTAAAAGTGTGGATTTTTTTCGGCCTTTTCCTGCAACTACAAAAATGAAGAAGGAGATTTTTCCTCCAATGAAAATTTGTTCTCCAAAGTGTGTTCTATCATTAAGACCTGTACATTTTTTGAGAATTATGGTAGTTTTTGCTCAATATTGTGAGCAATATTTGCAATTTTATAAAATTACAAAAACCAGATTTTCTCAAAAACGGCTCAAAATGTTTTCTTTACAATTTGGTAGGGATAGTACGAAATGCACTCTTTTAGATTATATAAACGCCATATCTCTCTATTCTTTTGTGTGTTTTTTTTACAATTACTAAAATGTAATATTTTGACTTGTCTGTCACGTCGGTAATATTTACATTAGTGGCGATTTGTTCACATTATTGTATTTATGAGTACATTTGCTTTATATAATGTCAAGTAAAGTTTCTGGAAAACGCAAACTTTTTCTGTGAAAACTAGCACAAAATTATGAAAATTTCCGGGGCTTCATATAAACTATCCCCAAATTTTATAGAATCCTTTTCAAAATCTCAAATCTTCGACGCGAGCTGGGGTTTCTTCAATTGAAAAAAAAATCCTACATATGGTTTAGGCGCTAGTACTGTTCACACACGGACAGACGGATGTTTTTCTTTCAATTGGTTTTTCGGTATCAAGGACCAAAACATGGATTCTGGCTTCACCACGTGTTAGGGGATTTTTTCTCTTAATTTAGCAACTGGATTTATCTACTTTTTCGTTAGCAGGGCCCGGCAATGATTTTTTTCTGCTGACAATCCGCCGTTTTTTCCCGCAGCATTACATAACTTTCTCTATACTACGTACATTACTCCGTATATACGTACGTTTACGGGAAAGTAAAAATATTGTTTGTGCGGCGATAGATGGTAGCTGGGAAGAGTAGGTGTCAAGTCCGAATAGCAAGCCGAGAACAAAAGAAACAGAAAACTAATACGGGAAAGTCTGTGCCATTCTGTAGCACCACTAGTTTTTGAAATCTTCAGAAGCGCCACGATATGTATGAGTGAGGGTTTCATGTAGAAGATTGTGTATGTATGTTTGTATTTATATGTATGTAGTGGATGTAGTTATATTTTTTAATGTGTTGTATTTTAAATGCTTTTTATAATGTAATTTTCTATGTATTGTAATTGTATATGTATTGCAAATCTACTTAGTAGGTTTACGGTCACCACCTGGCAATCAGCCATTTTTTTTCTTTTACGAATAGGCCATTTCGGAGCACGCAGGTTTGCTGGGCATGCAATTCATCAGGGGGGGGTCAGAATTACGCCGTATCCTATTTTTACTCCACAGTGTTGTTAGCCCTGGGAGGTAAGAACCCTGGGGACTGTAACAAATACGCCCATTTTCGAGGCGGGACTCGAATCCGCGACCCTGCGGTCCGAGATCACCACGACATTGTATTAGCGATCTCGTCCATGGGGCCGGCTTATTAATAGTATTATTATTAGTAGTAGTAATATTAGTATTAGTATTAGTATTCTTCCTCTAATTCACGACTAGAGATGTTATGTGTCGGTTGATTATAAACTCTACTCCGGGTTGCAACCAGCTTCCTAAGGATTAGATCTAGGAACTTATCGGTGCCTCTACAATACTTTGCGCAAAATGTGGGCTGTTCCAAATGAAGCAATTTCCTGCACTTCCCAGTCTTTTGAATTGCCTGGGTGTTTAGACAAGTTTTTACACAAATTTTGCGGAACAAATCCCATAGCTACGATGACTATCGGTACCCACATACGGATGATCTCTATTTCCAAACTCTTGTACTTAAGACATTTTTCTGCCCCTTTCGTTACGATGTTTTGATCGCATGGTACAGCAACGTCCACCAGTAGAAACGATTTTTTCTCCAAATCCCGGAAACCAATATCCAGTTTGTATGCCGCTATCGTGCGATCAGTTTGAATTTGTTGATCGTACAATATCGTACACAATCCAACAGACGTCACCGGTTTTGGTGAGTGTTCGTACAACTTGGGGCATGTGCTTGGAACATCGAGGGCGGTACAGATCTGCCAGTGTAGGTAGGTATACACCCTGTTGTGTCTTTTCAAGTATTCGGTCTTTGCAAGGATTATACAAGCTGAAACAATATGATCAATGGTTTCTACGTGTTCCTGACAAATGCGGCATTTTACCATCTTAGGAATTTTGAGAACCACTTTATCATAATGTCGTGTTCTCAACGCCTGATCTTGGGAAGCTATTACAAGTGCTTCCGATTCTGACTTCATTCTTCTCCTTTTGAGCCACATAAATGATTGATTTTTATTTATCTGTGCTCTGTCCATTCGTTTCAAATATTATCCGTGGAGTGGTTTGCCCCTCCACAATTTCTTTAACATTTTTTGTGTCTCACATTTCATGTTTAATAGCATCAGAAGTTCAGTGTCTCTGTCATTCTGCGTGACCTTGCATAGTTTTCTTTGCAATGCTTCTTGCTACTCTAACAATGCCCCTGTTTCTCATTCATCGGTCAGACTTCATGACCTGCCTCATTAGAGGGTCATCTTGATGGCTGAATACGTACTTTCCCATCTTGACTATTGCGTTGTGCCAGGAGGTCTCAATTTTCCTGAGGCCTCTTCCTCCTTCCTTATGTGACACACAAAATCTATGCACACCAGCTCGAGGGTGGGAAACATGATGCATTGTTAGCAGTTTTCTGGGTTTTTGATTCATGATGCGAATTTCTTGCTCAGTCCAGTCCACTAGTCCGGAATGGTACTCGACTACAGGCACCGCCAAACTACCTATTGCAGATTTTATTCCTGGAATTCAGAGCGGACTGCAGGACCAGTCTCACTCTTCTCTAATACTCCCTGCGGATTCTCTCTATCATTGTGTCGTTCGAGATGGTCTCACATTCTTCAATGCCCAGATATTTGTATTTTACATGGTTCAAGATCTTGAATCACGGTGAGCGTATCAACTTCAATGCTCTCTGACGGTGTCAGTTTGCCTCTTTTTAAATTGATTTTTGCTCACATGTCAAGACAAAACTTTATGCAGATTGCTAAAGTCATTCACGACAGCACTTGAGAGAATAGCTTCATTCTTAGCCATCACGTTAAGTTTATCCATACAAAACTAATGTGATACAGGTCTTTCATTACCATGGAGCTTGTAACTAAGTAGGTTTGCGACAACTGTCTAGATAATGGGATTAAACTATTGCGAAACAGCAGGGGGATAGTAAATCTCCTTGGAAAATTCCCCTGCTAATCTGAATACTGATTTCTACTGCTTCCTTTCCGCTGTATACTCGTGATCTGGTACTCCATGACTTCATAGTAGTCTTGAAAAACTCTATGTCTAGGGCGAAATTGATAGATCTCTAGGGTCTTCAAAATCCAATTTGTGTGGTACACTATCAAAGGTCTTTTGGTAGTCAATCAAAGCCATGCTTAAATTACGTTTTCGTTTCTTTACATCATTCACGATGACTTTATTCAGTAGTAAGATTTCCTTTCAGCCATAAGAACCTTTACGACATCCTTTTTGTTCAACTGGCATTAGAGGGTTCTTCTCTAGGCATTTGCACGTTTTGTCAGCTATGACTGCAGTTATAACTTTGTACAGTTTTGGCAGACATCTGATTGGCCTGTAGTTCTTCGCCACAGAGCTGTCCCCAGCTTTGGGTAGCAAACACATGATGCCGCGTGTGAGCCATTCCGGGAGTTCCTGTGGGTTTTCTAAAATTTTATTAACAGCTTTTGCTAGATGAGAAGTATTGCTGTTAATTTCTTAATCCAATAAATCTGGATCTTATCAACCCCGGCGGATTACCAGTTTCCCATTTTCTTAATTGCTTGGAAGAGGTCCTCTTCCAAGAATTCGTGCACATCTTCCACTGTTTCCACAAGTTCATTGGCAGCATCACCATCCGATTGAAGCCAAAAAAATCTGTGCTGTAGGATCTGGTTTCCTCCCAGATTCCTGCCCAAAATGCTTCGACGTCATCTTTTGAAGGAGTGATAGCATTGCCATTCGGTTTTTGAGTCAGATTGTGATAAAATCTCTTCGAGTCTGTTTCAAACAACCGGTTCTGTACACGGAAATCTATTCTACGTTTGTATCGTCAAATTCGTTAAGCCCATGCTTAAATTTTCTCTTCTAGCTTCTCAATTATCATTAACCTGCTTGTGTCATTTTCAATTTGGTATTTTTGTTTAACATTTAATATTTTCGTTGAACGTTAGTGTGCGTTGTGTCTTAGCTAAGAGTGATATTTCGCGTCGAGTGTCGGCTATCCGTTTCATAATTCTATTCGTCCATGGGGGTATAGCCTGTGTACTGTTTTGCTGTCGGGCCGTCGGTGTTCTTGGATGTGATTGATTTCAGTAATATCTAGATCTCTACTTGGGATCTGTACCAACTCATTTAAGACAGAACGCGCTGTCTATATCATTCTCATAGCTTTGGCATTTTCGTATATTCTCCTCAACGGTGCATGACATTCAAATGGAAGTTGACGAACTCTTTCTATCTCGCGTCGAAGGAGATTTCGCTTCATACCCTTTTCGTGTAATACATTGTCAGATGAATTTTCACCACTGACGTGTGTTTCATTGGAAAGATATGAACTTCCAACGTGATCGATGTTTTCAAGTTCTACGTGTTCGTCATGTGGGTAGTTCGAGCGAAGAAGATACTCCGCATTCATCTGAATGTCAGCAATTTGTTCTGCTGTGAATTTTCCACTGCTGAGTATATTTCGTCGTTCACTGGCAAGCTTCTTTGAGTCTAGGGTAGGTCTCATACCTGGGTTCCGCTCTCTTCACACCTTGGAATCTTCTATTTCTGAGCCTCCATTTTTCGCATTTGCATAGTAAAAGCACCACATTATTATTATTATTATTATTATTATTATTATTATTATTATTATTATTATTATTATTATTTCATTACATCACGACTAAAGATGTTATAAGTCGGCTGAATATAAAATCTACTCCAGGTTGCAACCAGGTACCTAAGGAGCAGATTCGGTGACTATCAGTGCCTCTACAATACTTTACGATCGCAACATCGATAAGTAACCACGATTTTTTCGCCAAATCCCGGATAACTATATCCGGTTTGTTTGCCGCTATCGTGCGATCAGTTTGAATTTGTTGGTCGTACAATATCGTACACAATCCAACAGACGTCACCGGTTTTTGTGAGTGTTCGTACCACTTGGGGCATGTGTTTGGAACTTCGAGAGCGGTACAGATCTGCCAGTGGAGGTAGCTACACACCCTGTCATGTCTTTTCAGGTATTCGGTCTTTGCTCGGATTAGACAAGCTGAGACAATATGATCAATGGTTTCTACTTGCTCCTAGCAAATGCGGCATTTATCATCTTGAGAAATTTTGAGAACCGCTTTATCATAATGTTGTGTTCTCAACGCCTGTTCTTGGGCAGCTATTACAAGTGCTTCCGATTCTGGCTTCATTCTTCCCCTTTTAAGCCACATAAATGATTGATCTTTATTGATCTGCACCTTGTCCATTCTTTTTAGGTATTGTCCGTGGAGTGGTTTGTCTCTCCACGATTTCTTTAACATTTTCTGTGTCTCACACATCATGTTAAGCAGCATCAGAAGTTCAGTGTCTGTGTTATTCGACGTGTCTTGCATAGTTTTCTTCGCAATGCTTCTTGCTACACTAACAATGCCTCTGTTTCCCATTCTACGGTCAGATTTCATGACCTGCCTCATTAGAGGGTCATCTTGATGGTTGACTACATACTTCCCCAATCCGACTATTGCGTTGTGCCAGGATGCCTCAATTTGTCTCAGGCCTCTTCCTCCTTTCTTACGTGACACGTAAAGTCTATGTATATCAGCTCGAGGGTGGGAAACATGATGCATTGTTAGCAGTTTTCTGGTTTTTCGATCCATGGTGCAAATTTCTTGCTCAGTCCAGTCCACTAGTCCAAAACTGTATTCGGCTACAGGTACCGCCAAACTACCTATCGCAGATATTTTATTTCTGGAATTCAGAGCGGACTGCAGGACCAGTCTCACTCTCCTATAATACTCCCTACGAATTCTCTCTTTCATTCTGTCGTTCGAGATGGTTTCACATTCTTCAATGCCCAGATATTTGTAAGTTTTACCTCGCTCAAGATCTTGAATCACAGTGTGCGTATCAATTTCAATGTTCTCAGACGTTGTGAGTTTCCCACTTTTTAAACTGATTTTTGCACACTTGTCAAGACCAAACTTCATGCAGATGTCATTGCTTAAGTCATTCACGACAGACAGCATTTGGGAGAGAATCACTTCATCCTTAGCAAACACTTTCAGATCATCCATGTAAAACAAATGTGATACTGGCCTTTCATCACCATGGAGCTTAAAACTAAAGTCAGCTTGCGACAACTGTCTCGATAGTGGGATTAAACTGATGCAAAACAGCAGAGGGGATAGTGAATCTCCTTGAAAAATACCCCTGTTAATCTGAATACTTCTGGTTTCTACTGCTTCCTTTCCGCTGTGTATTAGTAACGTGGTACTCCACGACTTAATACTAGCCATGCAAAATTCAATACGTTTATTATTATCCTCTAAATCACGACTAAAGATGTTATGTGTCGGCTGAATATAAAATCTATTCCAGGTTGCAACCAGCTACCTAAGGAGCAGATCTAGGGACTGTCGGTGCCTCTACAATATTTTGCGCAAAATGTGGGCTGTTCCAAATAAAGCAATTTCCTGCACATCCCAGTCTTTTGGATTACCTGGGAGTTTAGACAAGTTCTTACACAAATTTTGCGGAACAAATCCCAGAGCTCCGATAACTATCGGTACGACCTGTGCTTTTACGCCCCACATTCGGCTGATCTCGATTTCCAAACTCTTGTATTTAAGACGTTTCTCTGCCTCCTTGGTAACGACGTTTTGATCGCAAGGTACAGCAACATCCACAAGTAAACACGATTTGTTCTCCAAATCCCGGATGACTATATCCGGTTTGTTTGCCGCTATCGTGCGATCAGTTTGAATTTGTTGGTCGTACAATATCGTACACAATCCAACAGACGTCACCGGTTTTTGTGAGTGTTCGTACCACTTGGGGCATGTGTTTGGAACTTCGAGGGCGGTACAGATCTGCCAGTGGAGGTAGCTACATTCCCTGTCATGTGTTTTCAGGTATTCGGTCTTGGCTAGGATTGGACAAGCTGAGACAATATGATCAATGGTTTCTACTTGCTCCTAGCAAATGCGGCATTTATCATCTTGGGAAATTTTGAGAACCGCTTTATCATAATGTTGTGTTCTCAACGCCTGTTCTTGGGCAGCTATTACAAGTGCTTCCGATTCTGGCTTCATTCTTCCCCTTTTAAGCCACATAAATGATTGATGTTTATTGATCTGCACCTTGTCCATTCGTTTCAAATATTGTCCGTGGAGTGGTTTGTCTCTCCACGATTTCTTTAACATTTTCTGTGTCTCAAATTTCATGTTAAGTAGCATCAGAAGTTCAGTGTCTCTGTCATTCTGGTTGTCTTTCGTAGTCTTGTTCGCAATGCTTCTTGCTACACTTACAATGCCTCTGTTTCCCATTCTTCGGTCAGATTTCATGACCTGCCTCATTAGTGGGTCATCTTGATGGCTGACTACATACTTTCCCATCCCGGTTATTGCGTTGTGCCAGGAGGCTTCAATTTGTCGCAGGGCTCTTCCTCCTTCCTTACGTGACACATAAAGTGTATGTACATCAGCTCGGGGGCGGGCAACATGATGCATTGTAAGCAATTTTCTGGTTTTTTCGATCCATGATGCGAATTTCCTGTTCAGATCCAGTCTACTAGTCCGAAACTGTATTCGGCTACAGGCACCGCCAAACTACCTATTGCTGATATTTTATTCCTTGAGTTCAGAGCGGACTGCAGGACAAGTCTCACTCGTCTATAATACTCCCTGCGAATTCTCTCTTTCATTGTGTCGTTCGAGATGGTCTCACATTCTTCAATGCCCAGATATTTGTAAGTTTTACCTGGCTCAAGATCTTGAATCACAGTGTGTCTATCAACTTCAATGTTCTCGGACGTGGTCATTTTGCCTCTTTTTAAGTTGGCTTTTGCACACTTGTCAAGACCAAACTTCATGCAGATGTCATTGCTAAAATCATTTGACAGACAGCATTTGGGAGAGAATCGCTTCATTCTTAGCAAACACTTTAAGATCGTCCATGTAAAATAAATGTGATACAGGCATTTCATCACCATGGAGCTTGTAACCAAAGTCAGTGTGCGACAGCTGTCTTGATAGAGGAATCAAACTAATACAAAACAGCAGAGGGGATAGTGAATCTCCTTGAAAAATTCCCCTGTTAATCTGAATACTTCTTGTTTCTACTACTCCCTTTCCGCTGTGGATTAGTAACCTGGTGCTCCACGACTTCATACTAGCCTTGCAAAACTCAACAAGTCTAGGATGAAATCGATAGATCTCCAGGGTCTTCAAAATCCAGTCGTGTGATACACTGTCAAAGGCCTTCTGGTAGTCAATCCAAGCCATGCTTAAATTACGTTTTCGTTTCTTTACATCATTCAAAATTATTTTATTCAGAAGCAAGATTTCCTTACATCCATAGGAACCTTTACGACATCCTTTCTGTTCAACTGGCAACAGATGGTTCTTCTCTAGGTGCCTATACATTTTGTCAGCAATGGCTGCAGTTATAAGTTTGTACATTACTGGCAAGCAAGTAATTGGCCTGTAGTTCTTCGCCAAAGAGCTGTCTCCTCCTTTGGGTAGCAAATACGTAATGCCGCGAGTGAGCCATTCGGGGAGTTCATTAGGGTTTTCTAAAATTTTATTAACAGCCTTTGCTAGATGAGAATGTAGTGCTGTTAATTTCTTAATCCAATAAATCTGGATCTTATCAACCCCGGCGGATTACCAGTTTCCCATTTTCTTAATTGTTTGGCATAGGTCCTCTTTCGAGAATCCTTGAACATGTTCCACTGTCTCCACGAGTCCATTGACAGCATCAACTTCAGATTGGAGCCACGATGCGTCTTTGTTGTAGAATCTGGTTTCCTCCCAGATTCCT
>JAHLJT010009324.1:0-31015 GCA_031308135.1 Acheta domesticus | reverse complement strand
AATGCGCACATCCCCGCTCTCAGTCCGTCCTACAGTAGAGTTGTTGGTTCGTGGAAGTTGGAGCTGCGGTCCTGAGGCAGGTAGTGACGGTTCAATTCCCGCTCTGTGGCGTTCGGCCGGCCTGACTCGATGGAGGGCGCGAAAGTGGCGGCTGCAAATGGCGCCTTACGTCCAGGCAGCCACGATCCCTCTCCGCTGATCGGAGTTCACTTAAAAATCCTTCGGAGGGAAGTAAGACGACTCTCCCACGTCGTAGGTATGAAAGATCATCAAGCCTGAAAAAAGCCTCTGAGCTAAAATCAAACGCTGTTTCTACGCCAGAGTTCCCTCTCCGCTAGATGGTAACAAGGAAATTTGCGTGGTTAGACGGAAGAGCTGGCCTGTTGGGCCGAGTGTCTAGACGTAAAGTATGGCATGAACTAACTGAAGGCGCGCCCGGAAATGGTCGTTCGTTCGTAACGAAATTCAGGTCGTTCACGAGGCGACAATTGACACTGTACACGTGACACGGCGTTGTTTGAAGCCTTACTCCCTCGTAACATGCCGTCGCATGATGTATCGCCCGCCTATACCTGGACAGGATTGCTGACGGAAATGAGGATACAAGTACTTTAACGCTGGCGGTCGGAGAGCTAGCCGTAGCTAACGTGCATGTCCGGCGCAATGCAGCGCTGCACAACACCGCGGGGCTCCCAACAGTGTGCTGGAGCAGAAGTTGCAAATAACGTCCGATCGGCGGCGAGCTGGAAATCAAGTTCTTGGTCGCAATTTCGCACCTACCTCTATTTCCTCTTGTGTCTCGCAGGCCTTTGCAGCCAATTCGTAGATGTTGAATAGCTAGTCTGGTGGGTTTGGCTACCTTCTAACCTCAAATCACGATGGCATGAGATTTCCATACCCGCAAGCGTCGGTTAGAGTTTACTTTCAGACTTTCGGGAACTGGAGAACCCTTGGGAGCAGCCCCCTTTGACTCACCAGGCGAAAGACGCGGCTTGTCCTGCCCTAGTGCCAGACGCTACGGTGAAGTGGTGGTACGAGCTTACGAAATGAAACCCAAAATTCTAATAAATATTTATGCTGTCGGCTATGCAATGCGTTGTATCATCAGAGTGTACAGGACTTTATTTGATTCCCTCGCTCTGCAATAGGATAAACCAAAGAATTTGGAGCGTGTTTAGTTTATTATGAGTCAACTAATGTAAAGCAAAACACTCAATTTCACTGGAACCCTCTTTGATGTTTATTTATGATTCGGTATCGTGTAACAAATAATTACACAGTGCTTAAAACAAGTGGTTACCTAGAGATGGTATTATGGGAGAGAATAAGTCTATTTGATAGTTTTTCTTTCTGATCGGTTAATCGATGGTTTTGATCTTTCTGATCGAGGTATCGTGGTAAAAGTACTATTAAATATTTATATAATAAAACAAGCCCTTATAGGATATTTTCTTAATACTGTTTACGATAAGACAAATTTACATGTAGTGTAATCAACATCAATCCTGCAATGTTGCCGCGATAAAGTGAATTGAATATGAAATAAATTGTACATTATGATGCATTATTCGTATCTTTTGACCTGCGCGAATAATTTTCTGCTGCATCTTACTGTGGTTGCTATTTATTTAATTTTTACCCTGAGTGCGTGATCGTGTTCCAGCCGAGACAGGGAGTGAGGACGACAGGTGGAAGGGAATACTGGAAGGGTAGTACAAGGATTAGGTTAAGGGATAAGTTAATTACGTATGAAGATGGTCTGGAGGGTGAAAGAGAACTAGGAGATGTGTGCGAGGGTGGACATTAGTGAGATCACTGCTGAGGATGTGAAAACCTATGATTCTGGAATCTCGTTACCAAATGCATATTTTCCGGCAAGATTCAAATAGAGACCATACCGGATGAAGTGTTTCTTCTGAAAGTTTAGCTAAATAGTTAAACATTTGTGCCTTTTAGATGCAGTTTCAATTGGTTATTTGCGTGTTTATGTTCTTTGCACCTGTTGGGCAACAGAGCAAACACTATGAATGTTTTGGGTGCCACACTGTAGTTTGTCAATACATTATTAGTTAGGTGTCTCGTAGTGTTATCAATATGAAAATACAATGTGTATGGGGAGGAACGTCGAAATTTTGAAAATAAGCTCTTAAGACAATTCGAAACATATTTTGTGTAATAAATTACGTGATATTCCGAGTGGTTGAGCCGCAATAAGCACTCAAAGTTGATTTGAAAAAATGATTTTTAGGCAAAAATTTGCATTATAGAAGCATAGGAAAAGCCCAGAAACATGTAAATTGTTTATTATTTACATGTTTATTCTTAAGATTATCTATTTCAAACTTTTATTTTCAGGTGATGAGAATTTTGCGTATCTTAGTTCTAATAAGGCATGCAGATTTGAGACTTATCCTCTCTTTTCATAAAAGTGATTCTCGAAGAATATTGACCTAATTCTCTTATACTTCGATGTTGGCGAAGAACAAGAATTATAATAATTCAACAGTGCATTAACCGCATGAAAATAAAATCACGCCTATTGAATGAACTGTGAAGGTGTGGTATTTACATAGGAAGTTATGTATTTACATAGAAAGCCGGTACTTCATGCAAGTATATGAATTACTGTGTATTACAATGAATAATGAAATGAATAATGAAATAAGTTGTATTTGAAGATACCATATACTTACATCCAAAGATGTGTGATACAAAACAATGGAAGGAAGTACGAGACATTTTAAACAGTAGGTTCACTACTCTGACATTTTGTCGACGTGGGTAGGTTGATGGATTATTTCGTGTTTCAGGCCGTTTTAGTCCCGTAAGTGTAGGACATTATTATGGAGGCGGCGGATTCTTCCCCGCTGGATGGTGAAATACGGCGCCGCCCACGTCGCCATTGCGGTTTTCTCTCAACCAGGTATCTCCACCAGCACGGCACCAACCCAGACATGACAAGGCTCTCGACTGGTTTCAGCGTGTGCGGTACTAGTATAGTGTAAGGGGTTAGGATAGGACGACGGAAAGAAAGGAAACTTCGCCTGGTGTTGATCCGGTATACAATGGAAAACTACCGATCAGAGCAGCCGGCCGCTGGAATTTTCCTCCAGACAGCTGCTGAATTTGAACTAGCTATCTAGGCAGGTCAAATGTCGTGCCACTGTCGCATGCGAACTCTAGGACCTCCAAGACAGAACATTGCATTGACATCACTTGAGCGACCTTACCTGGTACAGGTGAGAAGAGATAAACGACAAATCTACCACGGAGTTGGATGTAGCGTCAGCGGGGTGTCGTGCGGGTGTAGAGGCTGTGCAACTTTACTATAAGCAAGCGCTGTCGATGCTTCGCTTGCTTTTGCAAGACTAGTTTGACACTTCCTTGACCAACTCTGCGTCGAAATTGGTGTTCGCCCAAGGGATAACAGCGTTGGGGAATTCAGAAGCGCAGGAAATCATTATGGGACCAGTTGTATGGTAATAGGTTATTGGAAGGTAAATACATTTTAGTGTATTTTTAATTTTTTTGATTGATTATAACATAGGAAATTGTATATTTTCAATAACCATCGCATTTTACATTCTGAGCTTTCTTGGCTTACAGAAAACTCTTATTCTTCCTGTATTGTCTTCCTTCTAGTGATGCTTTAGAGCCATCCTCCTTCACCCTACGAAGGTAGTCGTTTGAACGTGGGTTCGATGCTCACTTCAGCGATCGCACAACCAACCACTTCTCCCAGGTGAGTGAAATTTGCCTCGACACGGAGGCGTCCGTAGGCAGCATAGGGAAGCGTGAAGGTTTTAAGCACGATGGGGAACTTTTAAACTGATATGCGCCCTATGAAACTTGAAAGAGGTTTCGGTCGGTTAATATTGTCATCGATAATATACGAATATAAATAAGTTTTTTGCAGGACTGAAAAATTGTATCTCTTCAGGCAAAGAGAAGTATGGTAAAAACGTAATGATGCGTCTGAGCCATTCTGAAAACGCGGAATTTTGAGCTAGTTTTCACAGAAAAAGGTTGAGTTTTCGAGAGACCCTTCTTGACATTATTGAAAGCATATAGATAGATAGATATTTATTATTTCCGCAGGTAGGTTTATACAACCTGGTGGCGGAACCTAAAATTTACATCTTATATCTACATATTATAATTATGAATTAATACAATGTAACTTAAAATTATTTTAAGACAATAATAATAATCATAATAATAAGTAACAATGTTTACAAAAATGCATTAATAACAATACCCGCATTAATTCAACTAATTCTATTAATTGTGTTGGTCCTGTACAGATACTTTATACTAACATATACGACTTTTTATACACTGCTCTCACTTCACTTCACTTCTCTTTCTACTTCTATATAGCACCACACTTCACAACACGTCACCAACGTCAATACGAATACTATAACCAATGCATCTAATAATTATCACAATATAATAATGGTAACAATATTACTAATAACAATAATAAACAATTCTAATGAACATAACTTACTAACTAATAAAAGTTACAATTATCATTAGTTAATTTACTTTTAAATCTCTGAAGACCTAGAGGAAAGGGTTCCAAGGCTGTCACAGGCAACTTATTCCAGTCCGTTATAGTTCTATTTGTAAAGGAAAATTTTCCAACATCTGTTTTTCTGTGGCCTGAACTGTGTTTGTGCTTGTGATCCCCCTACTAAAGTACGTGGGTCTACTGAGCCGGGTGTGGATATCTTTCCAAGCTGGATAACCGTACAAAGCACTTTGTACAAGCACAGAGTCTTGCTTAACCCTCCTGATTTCTAATGACTCCCACTCTACTTTCTTCCTATTGTTTCGGAAAATAAATTTACATGCTCTTCTCTGTACTCTATTCAAATATTCCTTTTGTGATATTCTATAAGGGTCCCAACAAACCGTCCCGTATTCCATTAATGGGCGAACTAGAGATATATAAGCTAATTCTTGCTTTCGCAGTACTCTTTTTAGTATTCGCATAGTAAAATGCAAAGATTTTCACGCTTTCCCCACGACAAAGTTTACCTGATTTTCCCAACTCAATTTGCTATCAAAATTATTCCCAGATACTTACAAGACACGACTCTTGGAATATTTTCGTTGCCTAAACGGTATTGAGTTTCAATATACTTGCGGCCCCTACCAAACGTGATGGTTTTGCTTTTCGAACTATTTATTGTCATGCTATTTTTCCACCCAGAGATGTAATCTATTTAGATCATCCTGCAAAATATCCTCATCTACTTTTGTACTCATTAATACAATAATGTAAACAATCGCCGCTAATGTGAATATTAACGAATTGAGTGACAATAAAAAAAATTATGGTAATTTTTGAGAAAATAAAAGAATAGAGCAGTATGGCGTTGAGTACATTTATCACTATCCCCACCAAAAATATAAAGAAATTTGGAGATGTGTTTGAGAAAATATTATTTTGTATTTGTTTTTAAATTGCACGTATTGGACGCAATATTGTGCAATATATAAATTAACATTAAATAAAGGCATTAAAAAAGGTATTAAATAAAAATGAGCATTAAATAACTCACAATGATAAACAAAATTTTATTTCATGGAAAAAAGCACTATCTGCAATTTTGTACTTAGAGGAAGGCACCGAATAAAATTCAAACTTTCGCAGTTTTCGAAAATTCAGAGTTAACCGTGAAAATCGGACCTGAGCCTCTTTCATGAGTGTGTTTTACTCTATTCCTCTCTTCTTACAAGAAATCTGAAGAACAAATTTAGAGCCTTATTTTAAATTTTGAAAATGTCCCATGAGCTTCATGTAAAGTACCCTTAAAAATTAATGAATGTTTTCAAAATCGCATTCCTAAATCATATTCCTTAAGAACTGATTAAGACCTATAAAAAGATCTCTTCCTCCAACTCATACTTTTTTTTAAATTTATTTCTTCTAGTTCGACATACTTGTCTTCGAGGAGGTTAAATTATGCAGTACATAGTTATTAACTTTTTGGGAATGGCCATCCATAAGCAGTGGTTTATATAACTCGGAAGAATGTAATCATAGTGCTAAATTAAATGAAGCTAGGTTGATTGTTTCAGTTGATCAATTGACAGTAATGGACGATTACGGTGGTTTGAATCGGTCTTTGGGATACCTGGATTTAATACGTGGGGATGCAGCATTGCAACCTAGGCTGAAGATTAAGGAGCATGGGGAAGTATGAAGGTTTTGGAAAAAAGTTTGGGCTATTTGTGTTATGTGGTCGCTTAGTGAGGGCACTTTTAATTCTCTGCGAATCTGGGTGTTAGGATTGAACCAGGGGGCATTTAAAGTTCTCTTAGAAATATATTTTGAATGGCTGATAATTTTTGGAGATTGCTAGTCGCAGCACATCCCCAAACTGGGCAAGCATAAGTCATAGTTGGCCGAATTATGGATTTAATAGTAGCATCGGCATTCGACTTTCATTGAAGAACGTGCATTGATTAGAGGGAAGAGTTTTGATATTTTTGCAGATACTTTGTTGGCTGTTGCATTTATATGGGGTTTCCAAGTTAATCTTTTGTCAAGCAACACTCCTAAATATTTTATCGGTGAGGAGGTCCAAGGAATAAATGTATTGTGAAGCTTTAATTCAGCAAGATTTTTGGGGCGGCATAACGTGAAGATTTTTGCTTGACATTTAACGGGTTTATTTTAATTCTCCATTTTTGAGTCCAGTTGACGTACACGTTTAGTGTGTTTTGAATAAAATCCTTGGCTACGGCAATGTCGTTGTGCGTTGCGAAGAAGGCGACGTCGTCTGCGTACAGCGCTATCTTGGAGTCAGCGTCAGTGGGGACATCGTAGCTAAAAATGTTGAACAGAATGGGGGAGAGTGCCGATCCTTGTGGCACTCCTGCATCAATGGTGCGCGGGTAAGAGGTTGAAGCAACTCATACTCATATACAGAGTTGAACTACAAACATTGAAAGTGTCTCAATTAGCCTCTTTGACGGAAACTCTTAAGCAATATTTTTCAAAAAACGGCTCCAAATTTTCAACCAGAATTTATTCTTTCATAATATTATTAAAGTAATATTTCGTTTCCACCATTAGGAAAGCGAAAAAATTAGAATAAAAAAAGTTCTTCGTGCGACGATAGATTGCATCTGACAAGAGATTGGGGCAAGTCCAAATATCTAGTCCTGACCAGAGGAATCAGAAAACTAACTAGTATGAGAAAGTCTACGCCATTCTGTTGCATCATTAGTTTAATATTGCAAGTTAGAAATAATGTGAGAAAATATCTATTGAATCACCATTAGGTTCTTACGGGCATTTCTGCAGGTTTGTACTCACTGGTGGCCAGGGACAGTCAACAGCAGGAGATTCAACTGGAGCGAAAGTCTTGAATATTTTCGGAATCGTGTTTTGCATCGCCTGACAGGCATAGGATTGATTTATTTTTGCGTAGAATTGCCATCCGTTGTTTGTCCACTTGGATAAAATGCCCACGCCCTAAAATGGTAATTGAAAATGTTAGTTTAATAATACAAAGCTTTGGGCAATATTTAAATACTTATATTTGAAGTATGTATTTTGAATACATTTTGTGTTTGAAAAACTGTATTTTTTAATGTTTTGGGCATGTATTTTAGACATGAAGTCAAATACATAAAGTAGTTGTATTTAAAAAAAATACTTAAATACAGCCGAAGAAGAAGGAAACAGTCTGAGGACTGTATATTTTTGTCTGATTCCACTATCACATAGACTGCGCACCTCATGAAAACAAAAAATAAAATCTTAAAGATTTTTTGATTGTCTGTTATAATTATATTGAGAAAAAGTTCCATTTAATATAGACAATCAATTTAAAAATCCAGTTTCATTTAATTCATAAAATTCAGATAAAATTCATACAACTTTTAAAAAATCTGTTCGTTTCCGTTTCAGGTGCACGTTTTTTTGGCTAAAATTAAATTTATTACATAAATATAAAAATGAAAATAATCATTACGAAAAAATACCCATTTCTTTACGTTACACATTTTTGATATTATTTTATATTTGAAAATGATAATACAAATTGTTACAATTCATTGCAATAGTTATTGTTTAAAAATTTCTATGACTTTTTGTAAATTTTATTTCTTCTTGTTAGGCATTTCTGCCTTTCAAGGGTGTTTATATACAATTTCAATGACATTATAAGATGAACCAACCTTAGGACTGTCTGTACAATTCCGGTATTCCGGTAGGTATGTTAGATAAGAACTAGTGGTGCTACAGAATAGCACAGACTTTCCTGTATTCGTTTTCTATTTCCTTAGATCTGGGCTAGCTATTTGGAATTGCCACATACTTTTGCCAGCTGTCCTCTACCACCACTCATATAGCATTTTTTTTAAACATTTTCCTAAATTTTCGATTTCCTAATACTAGAATGAAAATATTAATTTTATTATATTATAAATCACAAAAACCTTGTCCTACATGCCAATTTTCTTTTAAAAATGTGTAGCTGTTTTTAAGAAAATGGCGTTTAAGTGCTACTAAATACGCGAAATTTGAAGCTCTTTTTCACAGACAAATTTTTGAATTTTCAAAAAACTTAAATTCACAAATATAATGTTTACACATTTCTGGTAATGCACATATTAAAGATGTGAGAGATCTTTCAAAAAACTACATTCGTGTAATTTTAGAAAAAACAAAAAAGACTTAACATAAACTTTACGTCATATTAAAGAGTGTAGTTAAATCTATCCGTTCCAAATTCGTAGCCATTCATTAGAAAATGACGTTTGAGCTTTTCTGAAAATGCTGGTTTTTCGAGCTAGTTTTCACAGAAAACGATTGAGTTTTCGGGAAACTTTACTTCGGGAAACTTATTATTTAAAGCACACGTACTCATTAATATAATAATGTGAAAAAAATCGCCGATAATGTAATGTAATAACGACGTGAGACACAAGTAAAAAAAATTACAATTTTGCAATTTTGAAAAAACAAAAGAATTGATGAATATGGCGTTTGAGTCATCTCATAGAGTACAATTAGCACTATCCTTTCCAAAGTTCAAAGAAAAAAGTTGGTGCCGTTTTTGAGAATCTTCTTTTTGTATTGTTTTTAAATTGCGCATATTGCACGCAATATTGCGCGAAAACTACCATTTTAAAAAAATGTACATGCCCTTAAAGAAAGAACTAACTATAAAGAACATTGTACTTGAAAGAAAATTTCTATTTGCAATTTTGTAGTTGACGCTGAATAAAATTCAAATTTTTGCAATTTTCGAAAATTTAGAATTACCCGTGCCGTGTTCGCGCCGAACATTCAAACGGCGCGCGCCAGCAAACCTCAAAACTCCGTCAAGAGAGCGCAGCACGGACCCGCTGCGCACTGACCCGTAGCCAAGAACCCATTTCTCATTGGCCCACCGGGGTATCTAAGCCGGTGGACAACGGGTCAGCGTCGAGTCAGCTACCAGTCAGCTATCAGTCAGCTACGAGTCTGCCAGGAGCCAGCCACGAGTCTGCCAGTAGTCAACAGAGAGCCGCTCACGCAACCGCCGGCATGAGCCTGCAGACAGTGTCCACCGACACAACACGCCGAGGTAACGACACATCACGACGCCACTGCCTCGCCGCGCCAGGCGCCGTCCCCGCCGCCGCCGCGACGCGACCACGCCCCGGCCTCACCACTGCCGAGCGGACGGCACCGCTGCCGCCGCCACGTTCGGCTAGCGACGCTTCATCCAGCATCGCCCGGTGGTGCTACGGCCTCACCGCTGCCGCGGTTCCTACTCGGCCCCCGCGCTCCGGCCTCTCGGCACCTGGATGACGGTTACGCCATCGCCCCTACTCTCAGCCGGCGACAACCCCAGTTCGCCGCGGCCCTTGTCACGGCCCCCAATTCCCACGAGCCAAGATAGCTCTGTAGCGTAGCAATCTCTTCTCCGACGAGTGACGCGACGCCGTTCACGCGGCAGAACCAACCCTGCGACCCGCAGCCGGCAAGGACATCGTCTCCTGCCACTCAACACGGCCATCCGCCGTAGATACTGAGCCTCCGGCTTAACCAGTTCGCCTTCCGCCGACTCTACTGTACTTCTATGTTGTGTAAAATAATGTTGTAAGAAAACGAGTTCTTCTTCTGATTGCAAAGAAACAACAACCCCTGAAAATAGGACCTATGCCACCTTAATAAGGATATTTTACTATATTCTTCCAAGAAATTTAAAGAAAAGATTTGGAACTCCTTTTGGAGAAAATTTTGAAAATGTCCGGGGGGCATCAAGTACCCCCAAAAGTTAATGAATGTTTTTCAAAATTTCAGACCTTTGATTAAAGTCAGATGGACATGGGTGTCTTCAATTTGGAAAACATCCTACGCGTAGTTTAGACGCTAGTGATGTTCACATACACCGGGCAGACGGTCAGACAGACAGACGGACGGACGGACGTTTTGCTTTCGATTGGATTTTCGGTATCAAAGACTTACAAAACAGGGATTCTGGCTACAGCACGTGTAAAAGGATTTTTTTTCATAATTTTGCAATTGGATTTATTCACTTTTTCATTTTCACGGCCCGGCAATGAATTTTTTCTGGCGAAAATTCGCCATTTTTTCACGCAGCATTACATGACTTTCCCTATACTACATATAGTACTCGGTATTACACGTACAAATACGTGTAACCAAAAATGAGTTTGGTGATCAGTAGTTGGTACTGTGTGTATGTGTGTGTGTGTGAGAGAGAGAGAGAGAGAGACAGACAGACAGACAGATACTTTTGGAAACAGAGAGACAGTGAGAAAGAGATTATATACTATTTTCAGATAGTTTAGGGGGCTTGAAAATATCCTTAGGGTAGCCTGAGTGGATTCTCTGTGGTTGGCCGTAATTTTCACTTTCCCATATACTATACGTACGTACATATAGTATTGGGAAAGTTATGTAATGCTGCGCGAAAAAAACGGCAGATTTTTGCCAGAAAAACTCTTATGACAGGACCCTGCTAACGAAAAATTGCATAAATCCAGTTGTTGAATTAAGAAAAAATCTCCTAACACAGCCAGAATCCCTGTTTTGTGGGTTTTCTCAAAAACGGCTCCCAATGTTTTCTTTAAACGTTTGGTAAAGATAGTGCTAAATGTACCCTATGATATGAGATAAACGCCATATTGCTGTATTCTTTTGTTTTTTTCAAAAATTGCAAAAATTGTTTTGGACTTGTCTTTCACGTCGTTAATATTTACATTAGCGGCGAATTGTTCACGTTATTATGAGTACATGTGCTTTAAATAATGTCAAGTAAAGTTTATCGAAAACACAAATGTTTTCTCTGAGAACTAGCTCAAAATTCCGCATTTTTCGGAAAAGCTCAAACGCCATTTTCTCAACAATAGCTCAAATTTTTTTCAAACTTTTCTAACAGATAGTGCAAATTGCACTGTTTAATATGATTTAAAGTTCAGTTACCATTTACCATATCATCAAAACAACTCGCAAATAAATCGACTGTCACTATTAAAAAAACTCGTAACATTCATTTCTTCACGTTCGAAAATCATTTCTCGCATAGCCAGACATGAGGTCCTCTCACCTCTGAGACTAGAATTCATCTACCTAAAAGTATTGTTGCAATTCATAAGCAAAATTTTTCCTCAACAAAACACGCTCTCTCAGTCTTTTGTCCTTGTTTATTGACATCAAATTATTCTGATTTACGCCTCCCCGGCGTCCCCTTGCTTAACGGTATCTGCCAAAAATTACCTAAATTCCCGTTTTCGATGTTTATTAGTCCGAAACACACTAATTTCTTGTTATTCAGTTCGAATTTAGTACTTTTCTGTGCTTACTCATACCAGAAATTCTCCGTCACTTGTCTTTTGGCAATAGTCACTCTGTTAAATAGAAAACCACATACTTGCCGCCTTATAAACCGTATTTGCTGACATAGAAAGTTATTCTTTATTTTCCCTTAAGCTAATTATTGTTTTGAAATAATGTTTATTCACCGCGGCATTTCGAACACAATAAATGTCCACACACCATTCTGCTGTCATTTGTTGAATCTATAGTCGGCTTCCTCTGTGACGGTTCTTTTATTGTAAAAAAATACAAATCTTTACAGTATGTTTTTTATTTATTTATTTATTTACGTCAAAAACAGTTAAAAACTGCTAATGACGAGCTATGGGGAGAAGTGAATTTTGTGCACGTTTTCATAATTCTGTGGTCTCTATCCTAAACCATATTCTAGTCGAATTCTGAATACAGAAAAGAGAGTTTTTTTCGAGTTTTGTTGACAAAATATTTGCTCCTATATAATAAAATATATTTTCAAAGGTAAATTAGCTATAAATTCCTGCCCTGAACCCTCATGTTCTTCATGAAAGAATAATACTTTTTGCCGCGATAATATGAAAAACGATAATTTGAATAACTATATTTCCCACTGAAATTCAGAAGACGTGCACAAATAATGAAGTTACATTTATGTCCAGAAGCAAAACAAGGGACCATCTCAGCATTTGCTCAAGGATCAGAGAAACTGGACGAAAAACCTGATCGAGATGGGGGCCATCAACCCAGAAACTGTGCTACAATACTTGTTACAGGTTCTTTAGAATTATACAGTCAAATGATAAATAATTACATTAACTATCATTGTTAAAATTAATTCTACTTTCCTTTTTGATGCTCGGTATAGTCTCGAATTGTATAGAAACAGTTATGCAGCAGAAAAGATTTTACTTGGGACTTAAACTTTTCTATTGAATTTAATCGTTTAATGACTTCTGGCAAAGTGTTGTAGAGTAATGTACATGAATTGTATGTGAATTTTTTGTAGTGAGCTGTTGATACTGCCACCTGGTGAATATGATTACTAAGTCGTGTGTTATACTTATACACATCGGCGTTTGCTGAAAATATATTCCCGTCCTTAAGTAAGTCATTTTTGACAAAAACTACTGATTCGTAAATCAGGAGACAAGGTAATGGTAAAATTCCTAGATTAATAAAGAGTGACTTACAAGAATCACGTGGGTTGGATTTGCTTATTATTCGTACAATTCTTTTTTGTAATCTGAAAGTCTGTGAACTATAAGATGTGTTTCCCCAAAATATTATGCCATATCTCAGGCGGGAGTGAACATTGGCAAAATATACACAATGAGCTGTATGAAGGCTGACGGAATTTGAAAGAATTCTGAACGCGTAGCATAATGAGCTTAATTTTGTGTTCAATTCATTTAAGTGGGCATTCCATTTGAGGTTTGACTGAATTGATAGACCTAAAAATTTTGTTACATTAATATCAGTCAATGGCACACCATTCATTTTCAATGGAGTACAGAATTTTTTATTTGATATGGAAAACTGCATTGAAACAGTTTTCTTTTCATTTACTTTTAATTTGTTATTACGGAACCAATTTGAAACGTCTGATATTGTACTATTTACGGTTTCTTTGTTGAAAAGAATATTTGTATCATCCGCAAAGAGAACTGTTCTTCCGTTTCGAATCGCTAAGGGCATGTCATTTACGTATAATAGGAAGAGAATAGGGCCTAAAATCGATCCTTGCGGGACTCCACGTGCAATTGGCAAAGAACCGGAAAGGTGTGTACATATAGTTCCATCATTCCAGTAAGGTATTTCTACTCTCTGAGATCGTTGTTTAAGGTACGAACATAGCCAATCTAGAGCAATACCACGGATTCCATACGAAGGTAATTTTGAAAGTAAAATGTTATGATCAATGACGTCAAAAGCTTTTGAAAGATCTAAAAATATTCCAATAGTTGCTTCGTTTTGATCCAATGATGAGGCAACATCCTTAAGAAAAGAAAAAATCGCTGTTTCCGGTAGATTTTGATTTCCGGAATCCATGTTGGCAATTTGAAAACGCGTCGTGTTTATTGAGAAAGGTTTCCATTCGCACATAAAAAAGTCTCTCTAATATTTTTTAAAAAACTGACAAAAGAGAAATTGGCCGATAATTTTGAACTTCATTTTTGTTGCCTTTTTTGAAGAGCGGCTTAATCTTAGCTGTTTTAAAAATATCTGGAAAAATTCCGGTGCATAAGGATGCATTAAATATGTGAGTTAACGGGTGTATAATGGCTGGCGCGCACGTCTTTAACAAACAATCCGGAAATTCATCTAAACCGGCCGAATATTTATTTTTTAATTTACCGATTATTTTGAGAATTTCATAGGAAGAGGTTTCGGAAACGAACATAGTGTCTAAGATTTTTAGGGAAACGTCAGATGTTGAATTTTGTGGCTGAAAACCCTTAGTGAGATCGACAGCAATTCTCGAAAAGTATTGGTTAAAGAGACTAGCTACTGTTGCCGGATCGTTCACATCTCTACCGTTATCTTTTAAAACAACATTCTCTACAAGGTTTCTAGTTGGTTTGGTCGCATTTTTTACTATAACCAACATTGATTTTGTTTTGTTATTTGAGTTCAAAATATCCTGATCGTGTTTCATGATTTTAGCCTGCCTTATGACTTTTCTTAACAATGATTTGTATTTTTTAAAGTACAGGAGGAAATCTTGAGATACGTTATGATGCTTAGAAATGAAAGCAAGAACTCGTTTGTTTTTACATGATGTTCTAATCCCTTGTGTTATCCAAGAATTGTTTTTGCGTGAAATATTTAATTTTCTTTTCTGAAGAGGAAAGCAAGTGTTAAAATGAAATGAAAGCGTTGAAAAAAAAGAATAATATTTATCGTTTGTATCAATAGTATTATAAACCGCGTCCCATGACTCCTGCAGCAAGTAATCAATGAATAATTTTATTTTACTTTTAGAAAACACTCTACTCATACGTGTATTATTTATTGTGTCATTGTTCGCATTTCGTATAATGGTAAGAATTTGTGCATCGTGGTCACGGTATCCTAAATCTTTTGTTTCAATTTCATGTCGAGTGGTGGTTTTGTTAATTATAATTTGATCGATTGCCTTCTTTGAATTTACTGTGATCCGTGTAGGTACTTTTATTGTAATATCTAAATTGAAGGAATTAATTAAGTTAAGAAACTGCTCTTTCTCGCAAGATTCGACCAGAAAATCAATGTTAAAATCTCCACATACAACAATGGATTCAAAAGAGCGATTGATGACTTTGATTAGTGTTATCTCTAGTTTTTCTAAGAACAGAACTGTTTTGTTTGTTGTGTTTTTGATATGTGCTTTCCAGGTTAATTTGCTGCCTATTCGTCCTAGGTACTTAACTGGGTTTGATTTGGTAGTCATGGTATGGGTGTCTTTCGGATGAGTAAAGGAAGAGTTAATTTAGGTTTACCAAGGGTGAAAATCTTTCCTTGTGATTTTGAAGCTTTAATTTTTGATTCTTCATTTTTCAGTCCAATTCCAAAATTTAAGTTAGTCTTTGTGCTTACATGTCATGTGCACATGACATCGTCGTGGAATGTGAATACTGCCGTGTCATCAGCAAGCAAAGCTAACGTTTTTCTGAGGTGTCTAGTTGAGGAATATCTGATAAATAATTATTGAAGGAGAAGGGAGAGAGACAGGATCATTGTGGACCCCTGTGACTATTATATGTTGTGTTGAAAGTGTAAACTTTATAGTTTCTGTTGGACAGAAAACTGGAGTTTCCAGTTGTTGTAACTTGTATAGGAGACCAATACCAGCCAAACATGCGAATCAGTATCGAAGGCCTGTTTACTAATTTACTATAATTGACAATTACAATATATTGCAGCAATAAAAATATAAAATGCAAAATTATTAAAATTCTTTTTTGTGTATGAATATAAATACGAATGTATGAAGTATTTTTGGGAAGTATTTAAATACAAAATTTCAGTGATTTTGCCCAACCTTGGTAATACGTATGTTGGGTTCTTCTTTGTTTATTACCTTTAATTAAGTAAAAAGTTTCACTTTATTCGAAATCAATTTTCACACTGGTGCTAAGTTGTACGATTGGTCACAGAGAGGGTATTCATAAGCTGAAATGCTTTGTATATTGCCATTAAATAAAAATCTTACAAGCATTTTTTAAAAATGTTGTATTACGTTTTCATGAAATACATGTGTGTTGTACTTTAAGGATTAGGTTAAGGTCTGTTTGTTCGTAGATTTGTAAAACTATTTTGACCTTTTTTTAAAACTCACACTACACTCTATTTTTAAAACTTTTTCTTATTTATTTCATAAATTATTTGAAAAAATAATATTGTAGTGTCTGTTTAAAAAATGATCAGTGTTTATTAACTTATTACAGAAAAAAATTACTATCGACTTTTACACTCCTTCATCGGTATATTGTGCACTTCACAGTACTTACAGAAATCGCCTCGTCGAAATGAAATGGTATTACCCATTCGCCGGCCATCGTGTAACCTTTTGCTTGTCTTTGCAAGTGCCATCCGAAACGCATGGGATAATCCTCCGATCCTGGGCACACTACCATATTTGTGATTTTTATACAATCGTAGGGCCCCTAGAGAAAAGATCCATATTTAAGAGAGACAGTTACAAAAGTGCGCAGCGGTATGAAAACAACACATTGCTTACCTTCAGTGTCAGTATCTTTAATAACACTTGTCTGCAATAAAATTCATTCGTTCATTCATTAATAGTAAATTGCTTCAATATTTATGGTAACAGTTGCAAGGCAATTTTTTATTATGGATTTTAAAACCTGGAGTCTCTTTTGTTTTTCAAGACAATCTCATGTTTTAGTAAATTCTTATGGTACTTAAAACATTGTTCCCTTGGTTATATGAATAGGTTATTTATTAAAGGACCTAAGTCAATTTTTGGTCAAAATGAGATACAGGCGGGATAGGTTTCTGTGGGTGTTGATAACGCATTGTAGTTATGATAGGTCACTAGTCGGATGATCACAAAGCTATGAAATGAATGCTCATTTTTTCAGTTTATTTGTGGAAAGGCACTAGTCAAATGACTTAGGTCATTTCATAAATTAAGAGTTTTTGAGTTATGGTTATCAGCACTGAGTTTAGTAACTACAGCTTAGTATTTTGTTTTTACATTCAATGTCACTGATTTTTTAATAATGAGACGTTGACAGATTGTCATTATTAATTTACTTCAAAAAGCCTTTCTGGGCGCGTATCAACCAACGTCAGTCCTTTTATGAGAAACAGGAAAACCTAACTGATTATCATCGTTTGTTGTTAATTGATAAGCAGTTGTGAATATAAAAACAGTCTTGTTCTTAGAAGCTTTTAATATCATGGAGCCTTCTGTTGAAGATAAGAAAAAAAAGGGGAGTATGAAATACAGAAAATTACAAAATAAAGAAGATTAAAAGAGCTCATCTTCGTAATGAAGAATATGTGAATTACCGCAATAAACTTGTTACTCCTTTGAATGTTTTATTGTGCTAGAATCCCAGGAAAATTTACTGTTCACGTGATAGATTCCGATGATGTATACTGTATTTCAAATCGTGGTGGCCTAAATAGTACAAAAAAAACGTGTCTACAGAGACAAAGCAAGTCTGTTCCACGATCTCAAAAGCATGAAGTTTCAATTTCAAGCTTGATAGAATTCAAGTATGATTCTTCCCTTAAAGCCACGCGCGCACTGGGTCGGAACGGTACGGACGGACGGGATCGGATAGACGGCTGTTTTCGTGTGGGTCGCGCGCTTTGGGACGGGACGGAACGGACACTTCGGACAGCTTCTGTCACTCTGGCATCTCGCTCCGTGTGCGATGCTTCGTAATTGAAGTAAAGAAGCAATCGCATTCGTTGATTTTTAATAAAGGAAAGAGAAAATGAGGCAAGGAGCCGAAGAAAGCCCAGATTCTCTTCTAAACACGAGAACGGCAAAAGGGGAATTTCACGTATTGTATCCCGACCTGGTGGAAGATGAAAAATTATTTCAGTACTTTAGGACGTATCGTGATAAATTTGAAAGAAAATTGTGTATTTTAAAAAGTATACTATATAAATATATATTTTGGTAAATATTGGAATTGTATACAATTAAATTGAACTAAGGAACATAATTACTAATACATTGCTTCATTTTTAAACTCAAGAAAATAATCGGCTTTGTTAAGACAATATACGCCAAACAGGTATAATTTCAAAATATGTCATAATATATTTACCGTGCATAACTAAGTCAAGTTTTGTTGAGACTGCACAGCTTCTCATAATCTCTTGTATTTTAAATTTGCCAAATGATACTCCTTGATTCAGATAGTTTAGCTACTGAACTAAATTACAGTTCTTAAAAAGGTAATACTGTAACGAATATTGCAACATCCTCCGTCGCGCTCTAACTAGACCATTCCAGGGTATTCGCGGGTCGCCAAGAAGTGTGACGCGAGTTCCCAAAGGGTCCAGGCGGGCGCCGGCCAGGTATAAATGCGCCGCCGTCGACGGTCGCGGGTCAGTCTGGTCGGAAGTGGAAGCCGAGCTGTGAAAGGCGTGTGCGTCGCGGTGAACAGCGGTGCAGTCGGTGATCAGTTGTGCAGTGGTATTTTCCGTGAAACGAAAGCTTTCGAAAAATGAATTCTCTTTTTTGCCGATAAGCTGCACTATAAGTTTCATCGCATTTTATCTGCAACAAGTCTTCCCTAAATAATATTATTTTATTTTTAGTAAACAATTAGTGGGCAGCTATCGTTGGTATCTTAGAGGTTTTCCCATCTGTTTTACAATTATATGATAAAGGATCACTAAAAAATACCGGTTTTGCAGAAACATACCAAAGCATCTTGGGCGACGACCAGTCCAAATGGCAAACATCCCATAATAAGCAAAATCGCTACCTCCATGTTCTATGTGAGCTTTTTCAACAATTCATGAAGAATCTGCCAATAAACGTATGACTGAAATTTCAACAGTATAAATGTAAAATTTGGAAAGCCTTCCCAGGAAATAATTCAGGATGTCCTGCCTCTTTCGAAAGAGCGTGATGGGTATCAATAACTGTTTTTTATTGTTACAAAGACCATGTAAAGTTATAAATTGCTCTCAATGAATCAATGTGTCAAGTTTGCATTGTTCTTAAAAAGAACAGCAATATATTGTTCGTCACTATTGAAATAAAATTCAGGGCAAAAAATTGTCACCATATTTTTATCTGTGTCACGTAAATGCTCACGCACAGAGGATGCGATTGCGTTACACATGGCATCCCTCACTTATCTTCAGAGAAAACAGGATCGCGTTCTGTACTTATTCTGAGGTACGTGAACTAGTTTTACTGTCCTACGATAAGCTTCCCGTTACAAAGAATATCTGTCTAACCAGAATCGGATTAATGCTTGCCACCCATTAGATCGGATCGAATATCATTTTCTATGGCCTCTCACAGGCAAATTAATGTTACTGCCTGACACAGTTGTAATCAATGAGAGCCAAAGTGAAAAGTACTTGTGTACACGGAAAGTGTAATTCAACTTCCTGCTAAAATGTGAGCGGAAGATGTCACGCACGCAAAAAATTTCTCGACTTCATGCACATGTACATGATCTAGATCTATTTACGAACAGACGAGAGATAATGAATTTTGGAAAAACGTACGCCATTACAACTTCAATATTTTTACTTTCTCGTGCTACTCCGTAGAATGATACACATAGTTATGTAATTCTGTAGGAATAAATGGTGATTCTTCAACAGAAAGTTCATTTTTTGGATGTCTGAGATAAAAAAGTGTTTTTTTCTTGTTCTCGTATGCTTTAAATTCTCGAGTATGCCAATGGAGTCATAATATACCTTTTGTGAGGTTTTGAAACGAGGTGGTTCCGCCCCACCCGGGACAAACTCTCAGCTCCCGACCAGTAGGGATGGGCAAAGTCGTTATTTTATGTGAACGGTTCTTTATTCTATCGTTCTTTTTAGTGAACTAGTCCAGAAGAATGAGATAGTTAATTTGCTTTTGCGACGTACACAGGGATGCCGTATTGGACGGAACACCGACAATTGGGCGAAAAACAAGCGTCAACTTGCGGGAAGAAAATGCATTTTGGGCGTTCCTCCATTGGGCGGAATCCGTTGTTTCGGGGGCGGACTGTGGGTGATATGCTTTTTTTTAGTCAATCATCAATATTAATCAATTTTTTCCCACAAATTGTACAAGTATTCATGGCTTCTGAAAGAAATGACCTATGCACAAATGTTTGAGTTTTGAACACCTTGTTAATATGCAGCTATTAGAAAATGTCAGAGCCGTTTTTTTTATTTTGAGACTTACATTTTGCCCCTTTTTCTAGGAATTGTATAAGTATTTAAGTCATAAGACTAGATCTATTAGCTAGGCTTTAGGCACAAGAGTATATATTTTTAAACTCCGTGTGTACGTGCAGCAATTTTGAAATTATTAGCCCCTAAATAATAATCAAATCAAATGGGGGATCTAAATAAACAAGTCAAATGCAACCCGCAACACCTTCCAAAGTTTTCGCCAAATAACTCCTAAACGAAGCGTTTTATGGCCTTATAAACTACAATTTTGAGGCCAATGGCCTCAAAGAAATGTTTTCCACATCATAAGCTACAAAATGAGCCATTCCTCGACATTAAATTAAATTTCCAGTTCCACGCTTCAGTACTGTCAAGGCCACCTCAATATTACAGCCCTTGCTGCTGGTAGCCATTTTTGTGACGACATGCTTAGAAGGCTTAGATTCCCCAATCTTATATTTACGCTTTCTGTACACACCGTGGTTTGTGCAGCTGACGAGGTTTATTTGCATAATCATTAATTCAAGATTTGCTCTCCAGCAACAACTAGAAGTATTATTATAATTTCTTGATACCTATGAAGATGCGTCTTATGCGTGTAGTGAAACCATTCAATTAATGTTTTGCCGCGGTCTGTAAGTGCTATGTATTAATCGCGCAACTTTTCTTGACCGATGGCCTTGCTTCCACTTCTCTGGCATAATAAACAGTTGACGGCAAAGCTCGCAGGGAACATTGATGACAACATTCCAAACACATCTTCACTGGCGCGAAATATAAACTATTTTCTGTTAAAGACAAGAACTTCTGTCCGTAATTTTCACCAAAAAATGCAAAGAAGTAACCGAAGCAAGTGAAAATCTATCATACGAGATACCTCGAACACCTGAGAAAGTTAGAACGCAAATTATTGAGAAAGTTGCGAAGACATGATTGATTCTCTAGACATTGGTACTGCTTCATAAAATCTAGTGGCCGTTTTCGTAACTAATACCCCCCACTCCACCTGCAGTTCTTCAATTCATCGGTTAAGAAAAGTTGCGCGAGTAATATCTAATTGTGGAGGGATGTGGGTGTACAGTAAAGAGTGAAGACTGAGTTTGTGTTTTACCTTTACCAGTATTTTCGTTATCAGCAGTGATTCATTGAAATTTTCAAGTCAGCTTAGCTTTCTCAAAAGACAGACACTTAGCTTACTCAAAAGTCAAAAGCTAATATTTCATTGTGACTATCACGAAAAACTAAAAGCTAACTGTCAAAATATATTGAATAGTTACTTAAAATGATATCTTTAAGAAAGTGTTGTAAATTGTTTCAAGAAAACTCTCCATAATACTGAATAAATCTTAGTTGAAAATTTCTTTTAAACGGCGTCAGTTGCATTGTTCATTATTTTAATTTGATATTGTGTTAGTACATTGCAAGTTACCTTCATACATTTTTAAACAAATATACACGTTTCGTTCACAGAAATACGCTTAGAATGGAAATAGAAGGGATGAGCGTGGGGTTTAACATGCGAGGGTTCTCGCACGGGTACGCGGAGGTAGTAGGGGAAAACTTGTGCTATGGCACAACACAAGGAACAATCTTTTTAAGTTAGCTGAAGTAAATTATCTTTATACAAATGAAAAACGAAAATCATAACGCGCAAGCCTACAATACTACGTGAATTAATTTAAAAAAGCCACTGTGAGTGGGAGGCGTGAGCGAGTGGACTGTTTTGAATTTTGCTCCATCTCTCAAACCTGGGATAATTCAAAAGGACCACCTCTCCGATTTAGTAGAAAACAACACGGTAGGAGAAGGTACCGGAGGGTTGTGATATGTCACCATTGCTTAATTAAACATAATACATAATTTAACAAGGAATATATAATTACATAAATTAGTGGAATACAATAGTATGCTATTTGAAAGCATACTTAAATGTTGAGGGCAGTTGATCTGAAAAGAAAGTACATTGATACCAATAGTGTTGCCCACTGGTGGACGAAGGCTGGATGACACAGTAGGATGACGCAGCACGTGACGTCACACACACAGAGATGTGGCAGCGGCTCTGTGCTTGTCGCAACTTGCAGCGGACACCACAGACAGCGGTCATTGAGAAAGACGGCGAGTGCAGATCTGGCACGCACAGTGGATAAGCGTGCAATAATGATGTGCACTGAACAGCACAACACAGTTAAAACAGCACAGTACAATAAAACTGGGAGTCACGAGTTGAAAGTTGGCGAGCCAAACAGAGCAGAAACAGTACCGGCGGCATTACGCGTAGCACGGCACGGGGCACAAATGTTGCACTAACACAGTCAGTCAATGTTACAATATATGAAGTCGTACACAGTGTGCAGCTTAGTAACAAGTTAATTATAAACCATGATGGCCGGCCCCTACGGAGCGCAAGCGTCGTTTGGCAACGGTAAAGTTAGGTGCCATGACGGCGTGAATTCGGCTTATAGAGAAAGCACAAGTATAAGAAAACACGGAACACAATTGCGTGGTGGTTGCCGGTGATGGCTCAACTAAAGTTGATTAATATTGCGAACATAAGCGTGGCTTGTAGTTCGACAATAAAACAAGTAATTGCCATGATGGCTTACAAAATGCGCGACAGAGCGATGCGGAGCGCACTAAGAATTCTCGCGCATGACTCGGACACGACTGCACCACAAGAAATTTTCACTTGTGTCTCGGGAGAGCAAAATGAGGAGCCACGAACGTATACGAAGACAACCGAGCGGAGTCGAGCGAGTCCATGCGCGAGCCGACGGACTTCCATGGCGCAAATCTTTAATTCGAAATCTGTCAGAAATTTAATGTTTCTAATGTTAAGTGGTCGTTAACGCTATTAACAAGATTTGTTGCGAACTTTCGTTTTAAACGAAGAATTCCAAACTATTAGTCACCTTAGTTTCTTTATTTTAACTTTTCTATAACATAGTTATTTGGTAGGTGTTTTTTAATATTCTCAATTTATTTTCCGTCGGCTAGTTCAGGTTAGAATTATTTCGGTGCAAAAGAGTGCAGTGGTAATAAAAATGCAGCTTTTGTAAAGAAGAAACGGCAGGAGATTGCAGTCACAAATGCCAGTGCTGAGGAAGTTGAAAGTTTTTTAGTATCAGATGTCAAGCATTGTTCATTTTTTGCCAAAATCTCACCGGTCAAGCCATCAGCCAGTGCGAACATTCTTTCTAAGTTCACTGATGTTTTTCCTGCTGAACAGTGAAATATCCGAAGAAGAGAATTGCACTTACATGTTACTTCACAAGTGTGTTTGGGAACATTTACTGAAAGGATACGTGAGAGTGCTGTCTGTTGATCCTCAAATGTATGCATTGAAGTACAACAATCAATGTTATTTGCTTTTCAGTTAGTGAACAAGTGTAATAATTGTGAACAATTGTTAAATAAAATTTCAAATAGCCATCGTGTACCTGTAACATCATTTTGTAGTAGGCCACCACATGAAGTGAATAGGAAAATTGTGGATGCTTCTTTGCAAATAGGTAGGGGCCATTCAGCAATAGAGCAGTTTCAATGGTAATTGGTTTACCATGAATTAATGTTTCAATTTACAATTCTCATGTTCTCTCTGTTATTTAAAATAATGCAAAAATAAGAGGAAATTTTGAGGCTTTCATATGCAGCCATACGTGAAACTTACATAGATGTTCTAGATTCAGTAAGTGATGAAGTTATAAATTTATTAGTATTGTATGATGGAACATGGCATAAACGAGGCACTACATCTCGTTATGAAATGGATATCTTGACTGGTCTTGTGGCTGATTTTCATGTTTTGTCAAAATACTGTGGCACTTGTGAAAAGAACAAGAGCAAATTATGAGACAAAAAGCTGTGAGTATAAAAAATGGAAAGAAATTCATAATTAGTCATTTTTAATGGATCTTCAAATGCAATGAATGTAGCTGCAAGTGAGGTATTGTGGAAGAGAGTCCTGTCTCATCATTGTAGATATACAACAATACTGTCGAATGATGATGCAAAGATTTTCAATCACCATCTGAAACTAAACATCTATGGAGACAACTTTATTATTAGAAAAGAAGAATGTATAAAACCTGTGATGTAAAGATTTAAAACAGGCTTACAAAAATAATCCAAGAATAGAAAGTGAAGGGTGTTACACTTGGTAAAAAGCAAGTCAATTTAAAGGATGACATAATTATTTGTCTTAGTAAATTATCGCAATGCCATCCAGAAGAATGTTCCAGATGTGCAGAAGATGAAGTCTGCAATACTTGACACCTTATACCGCGCAATGCCAGCAGACTTGAAGCCATTGCATTTTAAATGCCTTAAAGAAGAAAATTCAAGGTGCTTCTACAATCGAGCTCATGGGAATGAAATTTCAAAACATGGCAAATACAACATGAAAACTGTAGTCTCACAGTGTTATTTGTAAAATAATTCCTATGTATCAGAGGCTTGCAAAAATTGAATTACTGGAATGTGTGTATGAGAAAACACAGAATGCAAATGAAAGTTTGCATAGTTTTGTTTGGAGCAAGTGCCCCAAAGAAACATTTCTTTCCAGAAAAAATATTGAAATTGCTGACATCAGCAGTGTCCCAGTTCAATATGGGATGTGAGGCCAGTGAAAGAGTCAAAGAGCATGCTTCAGGAATCAAAGTGACATCTCCTAAGAAAATAAACATATGAGAGACAAACGTCATCTCCACAAAAGTGAAATAGCATTGCAACCAGACTTTAAAGTGCTTAAAAAAAGCCAAGTCAATCAAAGAAGAAAAGGTTTGTCAAGCCAATAAAAGAAGTAAAGAAAAAAGATGTTGAAGATGCAATGTATGCTTCTGGGCAATTTTAAAGAAAAATTTTATTAATAAACTGTAAATGCACTATCATAAATTTTCTTTTTCACATTCCTGGTAATTGATTTTCCTTACATTATCCCATATCTAAAAAGTTCCAACTTTCACAATTTTCAATCAATTAAAGTAATAATGTAGGAACTTGTTAAGAGATTGTAGATTAATATAATTATCGTAGTATTTTTGTCTTAAGTCATTACTTTTAGAATTAAAACCTGTTTGGTTATTTTTAATTTATTTTGGAGTGATAGACAATAAACTTACCAAAAGTATCAATTTTCTCGGATACTAATAAATATATTTTGCAAGTAAAACATGTAATTATTTAAACACGTAAAATAAACAGTTAATTAAAATATCAGTAAGATAATTGATTTATTTGCTAATTGGGCTAATTTAATATAAATAGCTTGTCTCGAGAGAACAGAAGGCACAGAGCAACATAAGTGGCTCAAGCTCTCCGATCGCTCGACCTCCGCTCGGGTGTCTTCGTGGACATTCGTGGCTCCTCACTTTGCTCTCCCGAGACACAAGTGAAATTTTCAGCACGACTGACTAGCGACTGGCGGCGCCAGCGCTTGCTGCGAGCGTTTGGCGCCTATTTTTGTGTGGTAGCCAATGGGAGCTAGCGAGACAGATTTGTGGGATTCTGTTGCTTAAAATTAAGAAAGAAAGGAATTCACTAAATAAAGTGTAAATTAGGCATGATTTTAAATTATAGAAATTACGCCATTAATATGAAATTAACAGGAGGGACCTGAGCCGTTATGTTACAAATCAATTGTAACGGCGGCGTCCCGCACGTGTGGCAGCGGCTGAGTACGGCGAATGCCGGGGGCGTTAGATTTCGTAAGAATTGGCGTGTATGTCTGGCACAAAAGCGCACATCTAATTTACTCTGTCCATTTACAAACCACTGCCTCCGAACTGTTCCGAGCAGGTTCCGACCTTGTCAAGAAATCGCCCTTGGCTGGTCCATACCTTACCGGCCGGAGGGAGAAGTGAATCATGCAACAAATGCACGCCGTGTGAGTTCCACTGGGTGCCAGTTTCTTCTGCTTAGCTACCACCTAAGACGACTGATGCGCCGACGACCGAGCGATTTAATACAGATCTCAACAGAACTGATTATACAGAATCTTGAAAAATGTGTGTCTCTGAGATATAGACGCCCATGAGGAGGGAGTGATGACAAGTGAAATTGGAACGGAATAAAATAGTATTTTGGTTCATTATATTTTGTTTACATTAAGAAAAACAAACAAGATTGTTGGCACATCGGCACCAATAAATGATTCAAATTTGGCGTCGTGTCGGGAGGTTAGTTATTAATAACAATCTTTGGCCTTAATTACCAGCTCAGAATTTGCATTTTAAACGTACCACCTCAAACTTATAAAAAATTCCCTCCCAAACCCGCGTGCTGGTTGCGATGAAGAACGCGAAATAAACTTCTTTTCTCTCAGTGTTTTGTAATAGGTTTGGAAGCATTTGCTTGTTAGTTCAGCATCCCTCCTCCAGGTGGCAGGTCCTACTTGGTCCTCACCGCAAAACTCTATATTCACAAAGAAATCGACTTGGAGATTTCCGTTTTAACCTACAATAGCATTGTCGACAAATCCAAACGCCGAAACAGTAACTTCACAGCAGTTTTGTTGTCACTCGGAATAACTTGCAATGAGCGAGTATTAACGGTCCATGAAGACAGGTTAAGCTCTCAAAAGTTGATACTAGTGTCGCCACTCCGCTTTTCCTCAAAGAATACTTACATTTTCGGCGCAAAGTGAGCTCTAGGAACGAGCGAAACTTTTACAGTAAAATTAACAAAAGAAGGTTGCTTTCCCGAGAGAAACAGGTAAAAAGGTGAACGATTTATTCAATGGTTGCTTGTTCCTTCATATGAATCTTCTAATAAGAGGGATACATTGTGCCCTTCCAGAGGTCAAGCGAGCGTTTTCTGGAATGTTCGTTCTCCATATTCCAAATCATAGCTCTCCCAGCACATCACTTTGAAGCTTATTTTGCTGCCTCAACAAAGATATTTGCATGAGAAGGATGTGGGTGGCTCGGTTAGCCTCAGATTCCCGGGATCACCAAGTCCCGTGGCATTATCTGAAGTTTATGCCTCCCTGAGTTATTTATTAAATTCAGTGTTAAGGATTCTTCGGTAAAATGCATAATTTTTGTATTAGTCGTGTGGTCGTCCCAGATGCTTTTCTGAACTGTACGGTTCGAACTCGGCCTGCATTGGGGAGAGATGAATGGCCACTTCTACCTTCCACAGAGGTGGAGGAGAGAACCATCAATCAGAATGAATAGATCACCTTCTTTCACGTCTGGAGAAAGAGACTTCCACTTAGAGCGAGCTTGTAGGAGGAGAGAGAATTTTTGGCCCAGAATTTCCAAATAATGTTTATGAAATATATGAAAAAGAGGCAGAGTCTAAATTAGTCAGTTTATTGTACAACAGAAATACAGATTGGGTTTTCTTGCCCATACAAAACTCCGTGGTCCAAGAGAAGAGTCCTAAGTCGTAGCAGTGTCACCAAATCTCCGGGAGATGTACCAAATCCGGCGCCAGTCCGTTGCAGCACTTCGTCGCAGTAACACGTCACTCTCACGCAAGTCTAGTTGCTCGGCTCACTCCTCATCACACTCTGCGCGACCCAGAGCCGGGCCGCCCGTTATAAGGCCGCTGGCGCAGACTCGCGCTCCTGGCTCGCTGGTCCGCTGGCGCGGCTGCCACTTTGTTGCTTCGTTGCTTCGGAAAAGAGTGCGCGCCTGCCCGCGCGCGCGCGCCATATTCGAAGGTGGCTGTGTACACAGCACCCTCCCCTCTTGAATAAGTAGCATACGGCGCGAAGCGCACCGTTCTACGAGTCCTCCTTCTCCCGGCCGAGTGTTCCTCCGGCCGGACGTCAGGCTGCTCCTGGGGCTGCGATGTACCGGGCTCCTGTTGCTGCTCCGCTTCCTGAAATGGCCCCATTGAAATTAATTGTTGCATGGACCTCTCCCTTAATTCCTGCTGACTTACAGTTCCCTGCTTGTCCACACTGGCCTCCTTGAATCTGGAGCGCAACTGCCCCTGATGCCGCACTACCACTTTAGATTCAGTTCTAACCTCGTATAATCTGAACCCCAACTGTCTCTTAATTACACCAGGAATCCACTTTAACTTTTCATTAAATGAGGAGCAAAAAACCTTCTCTCCTACCTTGTACTTGGGTTGAGTACCTTCCGTTGTATACTGGTTGCTGGGAGCCAGTAACGACAACAGCGTCCTCGGCTGCCTACCCTGCAGGATTTCAGCTGGACTGCGCCCCTCCCTGTTGGGCAGGGTGCGGTATGTGGCCAGAACTCGTAGCAACGCCTTCTCACGAGGGGTACCAGCACTCCTCGCCTTACTCATGGCCGCCTTGAACGTGCGGACACACCTCTCCGCTTCCCCATTGGACTGCGGGTGGAACGGAGGCGCACACACATGGTTGATACCGTTAATCCTGCAAAACTGAAAAAAATCTGAGGAAGTAAACTGCGGCCCGTTGTCCGACACTATGGTCTGTGGCAGGCCCTCCGGCTTCGGTATAGGGTACTGCTCAATCTCGATCTGTTGACTTTTGAAATCGCCGCAAAGTCTTATCCCTCCATTGGCTTTCCTCACAATCACCAAAGGCGTTGCCCATTCACTTGTCGTTACACTAGTTATAATCTTCTCTTGCTCTAGCCTGCGAATTTCCTTGTCCACGCTACTCCTGATCGCCCACGGAACTGATCTGGCCTTACAAAACTTGGGTTTCTGCTTCTCTTTCAACACTAACTTTGCTTGAAAATTTTTAAACTCTCCTAATCCGGGCTCGAAGACTTCGGAAAAATCCTGTTTTAGTCCTTCTAACAAAGATAACTCTTCGTTCTCTGAAACAGCATTCACTTGGTCTACTACGCCAAAACCCATGGCACTGAAACTGTCCAAACCTAACACATTTGTCACGTCGTATCTGTCTACTACTATTAAGTTTATTTTTGCTTTTCTGCCTTTGTAGCTAGCCACTGTTTCAAATTTTCCGATCACTTTAATGGGGTTCCTACCCAAAACCAACAATAGCTTTCTCTACTTTGCTCACTGCCGGGGCCCCTAACCTCTTGTAAGTGTCCAAATTTATCAAAGTTACCGTGGCCCCTGTGTCAATCAAAAACTGCACTTCCTGCTTACCTATCTGTATGTTCGCTAACAGCCTATTTTGTCCCTTGTCATTCAACACCCGATTCACTGTATCTATTTCCATTTCCTCGTGCTTCCCGTTCCTGCTCTGCTTTTCACTTTTACGCCCTGATCTACACACTTCTTTGATGTGCCCCACTTTTCCGCACAAAAAACACTCCGCGTTTCTAAACCTACAGTTCTGCCTACTGTGGAACTTGTTACAGTTTCTGCATGACTTCCATGACATACTAACACTTTTACTGATAAACCCGCGCCTGCGTTGCCCGAATCTGTCCTTATCAGCACGCGCTGCGTCATCGCTGCCGCTGTCATAATTGTCTTTGGCCGACTACCCCTACTGTTATCAGTGCTCGGCCGCCGCTCCTTATCTCTAACCTTGCTGCATACCGAATCTGACTCGCTGCTGCAATGCTCACGGCGGCCGTACGGCCGCTTGATCTCACACACCTGACCATCTCCCGCTATGTGACGCGCGTTTTCCCGCGTTGCTTCGTACGTAGCTGCTATGCGTTGCACTTCTTCTAATGCCGGATTTGTATTCCTCAGAGCCTCTAATCTAATTTTCTCTTCCGGTGTATGCAATATTACCATATCTCTAATTAACGACTCCGCATATGACCTACCACACTCTTCAGATGCACATTTGAATTCGCACTTCTGCGCCAACCCGTTCAATTCTGCTATCCAGTCACCGTGCGTCTGATTCTCTTTCTTCCTCTTTTGAAAAAACGAATATCTGGCTGCTACTATGTGCGGTTTTTTTATGTAATGCTTATCCAGCGCTTCCCTAATCTCCTTCCAATCTAGCTTCGCTACCTCCTGCCCCGCAAAGAGCTTCCTAAGTAAGCTTGTGGTGTTACAGCCCACGTTGCTCAAAATGCTGCCCTTTTCTTATCTTCACCCATAACATTATTGCACACCCAATGCTGCTCCAAGCTATCAACGTAATCTGTCCATTCTCTTTATCTGGTTGAAAAGGTGGAAACGGCGGGGCGTACGCTCACTGATGGCACGACTCACCGACTGCAAAGCTTCGAACAATGCCTTTTGCTGTTGCTCCAATCTAGCGGCCTGTTGCTTCTGCAACTGAAGCTGCTTGGCTGCTAGTTGCTCCTGAAACTGCATCTGCTGCTGCATCACCTGAAGCACTTTCGTTAACTCTGACGCACTCTCCATCTTCTTTTACCCTCGTCGCCAGTGAAATATATGAAAAAGAGGCAGAGTCTAAATTAGTCAGTTTATTGTACAACAGAAATACAGATTGGGTTTTCTTGCCCATACAAAACTCCGTGGTCCAAGAGAAGAGTCCTAAGTTGTAGCAGTGTCACCAAATCTCCGGGAGATGTACCAAATCCGGCGCCAGTCCGTTGCAGCACTTCGTCGCAGTAACACGTCACTCTCACGCAGTCTAGTTGCTCGGCTCACTCATCACACTCTGCGCGACCCAGAGCCGGGCCGCCCGTTATAAGGGCCGCTGGCGCAGACTCGCGCTCCTGGCTCGCTGGTCCGCTGGCGCGGCTGCCACTTTGTTGCTTCGTTGCTTCGGAAAAGAGTGCGCGCCTGCCCGCGCGCGCGCGCCATATTCGAAGGTGGCTGTGTACACAGTTTAATTGTCTTTTTACCGTGTGATAACGACGGGGTTTCGTCAACTCTTGCTTTAATTCTAGATCAAAGGTCAGTGAGTTAAAATAGTGTCCATAAATTAAATAATTTGAAGTTACAGTGAAG
>JAHLJT010009323.1:0-15939 GCA_031308135.1 Acheta domesticus | reverse complement strand
ATATATCACATGTTACATTGGATCAACTGAGTATTCGACCTTGTGTCTGTCATCATAACACAATACCTTATGAATTGCTATGTATAGAATTTAGTTTCCTGAAGAGCCTGTTCTTAGACCACAACCAACTGAGATCTACCGAGTATTAGATCGTGTGTCCCTAATCCTCACATAAAACCTTACGAATTGCCGTGTACAGGACTGAGTTCTCTGAAGAGCCTCTTCTTGAACCAAAACTGCTACATTATATCCGTTTCACAATGTACCTTCTGTTACATTAGATCTACTGAGTGTTAGACCTGACCGTAATCCTAACTTGACCTTGTAGTGTACAGACTACTATGTAGAGGACTGAGTCTGTTCTTGGACGTCAACCGTCACATTGTACCCGTTTCATAATGTACCTCCTGTTATATTCGACCTACTGAGGATTAGGGCCGTTTGTCCGTAATTCTCACATTAATCCTTCCGAACTACTGTGTACAGGAATGAGTTCCCTGAAGAGCCTGTTCTAGTACTACAACCGTCACATTATATCCGTTCCACAATGTACCTCGTATTACATGGATCTATTGAGTATTGGACCGTCTGTCCATAATCCTAACATATAACCTTACGAATGGTTGTGCACAGGACTGAGCTCCCTGAAGAGCCTCTTCCTGGACCACAACCGCCTGGCGGAGGTGCGCGCGTCCTCCCTGGGCGACCTGCGCGCGCTGCAGCTGCTCTACCTGAGCTCCAACCGGCTGTCGCGCGTGCTCAAGTACAACGAGCACGCGTGGCCGCGCCTGGAGGTGGCCAGCCTGGCGGACAACGCCATCACGGAGGCGAGCGAGGCGGCGCTGCGGTCGTGGCTGGAGCCCGAGACGGGCCACCCGCGCCGCCTAGAGCTGGGCCGCAACCGCCTGCCGCGCGCCGCCGCCTTCCGCTGGGCGCTGCACCAGCCGGCCGTCCACGCCTCCGTCCTCAGGTGCCAAGCCCACAACGGCGCATTTCTCGCAAATACTTCTCTTAGCCATCTTTTGGGTATTGATTGATTGACTGATTGGTCGATTAGTGACTCCGGGCGCGTCTACTGCTAAGGTCGTTAAAAAACCTATTTTTGTCACCGTCTGCCTAAATTTGATAGATTATCGTAAATTGACTGTCTCGTATTAAAGGATACTCTAATCCATAAAATGATGAGGTCATTAGTCCCGTAAATGTAGTGGATTTTTATCGCGGGAGTTGGCGGTGAACTTTGCCAGCTGGATGGCGAGATCCAGGGCTGACCTATCCGTCGGCTTCCGGGGTTTTCACCAACCAGATATCTCCCACCAGCAGGAGCGTTGTTTCCCTGACCTCACAAGGGGGTGGTATGACCGCAATTACAGAGTACAGTGTGGATGCTAATCTAATGAATAAATGAGTCAATGACTCAATATCTCAATGAATCAATGAATAAATTAATACATTTGTAGACGAATGAATGTTTGTTTATACAATTTGAAGCAAAGCGACTGCGGCTACTTCACCTTTGGGGCCCTTTGCTCTGCACAGACTCTTTGGATATAACATCTGCTCGTGCGGGGTGCTGCGGCGGGGGTTGGCCAGCGTGAACTTCTGCGTGGACCTGCCGTGCCCCGGGCACCCTGACGCCGACGCCTCGACCCCCAAGGACTGGATGGAGGCGGCGCGCAGCGGCTGGACGCGCAAGCGGGCCACGTAAACGCGCGCGCCAATAAAGAGCTCGCAACGATCCGGTTTCCCTTTGATCACTGGACTACTGTTATTTTTCCTCTATTCCTTTGTTTCAATGTCCAGCACCTTGACACAGATCCTAAGATAGATACAAGCAACATAGATATAAAGTGGATAAATGAAGACCCCAGCGACCTGGCTAAGCTGGTGCAACCGATACAACGCATCGGGGCTCTTTGAGTCAGGTGAACCAATAAGGACTACCGACAACCCTTAGTAAAGAAATCCTGTTATACAAGATTTTGAAAATATTTCATGGTAAAAGTCAGTAGCAAATTGAGTTATCCAAGTATTTGGTTAAGATTAATACTTACGCTATTATTGCATTAAAGATGGGAATTCCAGAGAGATGCTGCCTCGTTGTGTTTGCGCATTCGCTTTATCAGGTACGGGACTTGACCGACGCCTACCTTCTCTGTCAGAATAATTCAATCCCCTATCACAGTTGTTTCAAATATAGAACGTACTATCAGGTTCTATATTTGCAAAAAGAATTCGCCAAATTTTCCTAGTCAAAATAAACTGCGTAGTCAAAATGTATTAGGAACAGTACACAACAATTGCAGCCTGTGTTATTTTGTAAAAGACACCTCCAAGAGAACAGTTTTCATCCCTCAATGAACTTCTATTAATAAGCGCTTTCTCTTCTGACAGCATAAGCACCATGGGATAAGGACGATTAACAAGCGAGATAAGTATGTGCTGACTGTTTTTTGATCGCTTAAAAGCGCGCGTTGTTTAAAGCTCGATCAAGTAAATTTCGTCATAGCTGTAAAATACGAGTATATATTATCCCTCAAACATCAAAGGAAATATTGTATTTGGAACTTACATTCAGAAGAGAAAGTGTAAAGAGAACATTCCTACTTCCCCTGGACTTCCTCTGGGATCAGGTAAATTACAAACTAGTGGTGCAACAGAATGGCACAGACTTTCCCGTACTAGTTCTCTATTTCCTTGGGTCTTAGCTATTCGGAATTGCCATAAACTCTTTCTTGCCAGCTGTGATCTATTACCGCCAAAAGTACTTTTTTTTGTAATTTTCTTAATTTTTCGCTTTCCTATTGGTAGAACGGAAACATTAATTTTAGAATATTAAAGAACAATAAATACTAGTCATAAAAGGCATTTTCTTTTAAAAAAAATGTGCCGTGCAAGAGAAAATGGCGTTTTAGCGCTACTAAAAATGCGAAATTTGAAGCTCATTTTCACAGAAATGATTGAGTTTTCAAAATACTTTATTTGAAGTTATTTGGAGCACTTACACTCACAAATATAATATTGTTTACAAATTGCTGGTAAGGTGCATATTAAAGATGTGAGAGATCTTTCAAAAAATTACAATTATGTAATTTTTGAAAAAACAAAAAAATAACTCAAAATAAACTTTACGCTATACTAAAGAGTGTAATTAGCACTATCCGTTACAAAAGTTTCAAGAAAAAAATTGCAGCCATATACGAGAAAATGGCGCATGAGCACTTCTGAAAATGCCGAAATTTGAGCTACTTTTCACAGAAAACGGTTGTGTTTTCGAGAAACTTTACTTGATATTATTTAAAGCATACATACTCGTAAATATAATAATGTAAAAAAATCACCGATAATGTAAATATAAACGACGTGAGAGACAAGTACAAAAATTACATTTTTGTAATTTTTGAAAAAAACAACCGATAGACCAAAATGGCTTTTATGTCATTGATAGAGTACATTTACCACTATCCCTACCAAAAGTTTAAAGAAAAAATTTGGGGCCGTTTATGAGAAATTCTTGTTTTTGTAATTTTTTAAAATTGCACATATTGCACGCAATATTGCACGAAAACTACCAAAATTTTGAAAAACATTTACATGACTTTTATTAAAGAACTCAATATGCAGAACAAATTTTATTTCAAAAAAAAAATCTCTATCTTCAATTTTGTAGTTGGAGAAAGGCGCCGAAGTCAAACTTTCACAATTTTCGAAAATTCAGAGCTGTACGTGAAAATCGGACCTATGCCATGTTAGGCCATGTTAAAAAGTGTATTGTATTCTATTCATACAAGAAATTTAAAGAAAAAATTTGGAGCCGTTTTTGAGAAAATTTTGAAAATCCGCGGGGGGCTTCATATAAAGTACCCCCAAATTTTGAAGAATCTTTTTCAAAATCTCAAAGCTTTGACTAGAAGCAGATCGACTTGAATATCCATTTTGGAAGAAATCGTACGTATGGTGTAGGCGCTAGCAGTGTTCACAGACGGACGGACAGACAGACAGACGGACGGACAGACGGACAGACAGACAGACAGACGGACGTTTTCCTTTCAATTGGGTTTTCGGTCAAGGACCTAGAAAACAGGGTTTCTGGCTACACCACGTGTTAGGGGATTTTTTTTCTTAATTTAGCAATTGGTTTTATCCACTTATTCGTTTTCACGGCCCGGCAATTAATTTTTTTTCCGCCGAAAATTGGCCATTTTCTCGTGCATCATTACATAACTTTCCCTATACTACGTATATCACTCCGTGTATACGTACGTATACGGGAAAGTAACTAGTTTCTTTGCAGAAAAATGTGTAAATTTCTGGCAGCATTTCAATACTTTCTTTATTCTATATAATATTCAAATTATTTCCATTTCCTGACTTATTACCCACACTTTGCATTGACCTAGTCTGTTTAGCAAGCTATTTTTACTTATCACCTCCACATGTCAATTTCTATTGCATAATCATGCGCGTATGCTACCTACGCTAATGACGTAATGAACTGACATTCGGCTTCCTCGCGCGGCGGCAGGAAGTTCGGTACTCAGACTACAGAGCCAAATGCGTCGGGAAAGAGTTCGAATTCAAGTCGGAAGCAGAAAGGGAGGACCGTTTCGGAAGTGTGTCACGACCGGGAAGTGAGTTGAGAGGCCTTGTCTACGAGATTTTACAGCAAGAAGACATGTGGACAGTAGATCCGGCAAGGGGCATAAAATGGCATGCTAGTACTTGTGGCGATGATGAGGGAGATAATTCGAAGGTAGTCTTCCGTGGTTCTTCCATGGTTTCTACAAATTACAGACGCTGAACTCAAGGATGATTCTATCCAACACAAGCTGTGATATACTATGCATTATTGTTATTATTATTATTATTATTATTATTATTATTATTATTATTAGCCTACATTTCATGAAGGGCAAAAGCCTCCTGTTTGTAAAATCACTAAATTAAATCATCTGAATCATAAAAACAATATAAAGTGAAACAAAATAATAGCTATAAGAAACTATAAAGTAGCTTTAAGAAAATATAGAGGCAAAACAAATAGCTATAAGAAACACTAGTTGCACTGGGGATCATCAAGTGCATTAAACTTATTCTGCTCATTTCATTCTATTCATTAGTATCCAGAGAGTCTATGCATCCAGAGAATCTATGTTTAGTACAAGTATTCTAGGCATTAAAAACGACACTCGCAGAGGATAATGTAGTTTACAAACACTAATTACAACGCTCTCCACGCACATCTGTGTATTTCTATCACTATAATTATTATTATTATTATTATTATTATTATTATTATCATTATTATTATGAAGGCCAATAAAACGTGTTTTAAGACTTTTCTCAAAATAATAGTCCCATCTTTTTTAAGTCTACACAGCAGTATTGTACGTTCTGAAAGTAGCAACGATTTGTAATTTGGAAAGATTCTGCGCATTATGTGAAAACTGACGCCCCACCAGCGAGGTCTACGGCGTTCCAATTGCGCAACTGTACCTGATGGTCTGTGAACCGTAATTTCCTAATGGAAATCTACTCTCTGTGATTCAAAATGTTTTGTGTTCATTATGCCTTTTTGCAAGCACGTGTCGGAACTACGCACACGGATTCCATTTTAAGCTTGTCATCAAATTGGGGATTAACCTACTCACAATGTCAAAGACCACAAAATTATGTACAATATAATTTTTACGCATAATAAATCTACAAAATTCTCCTGAAATTGAATAAGCCGTTTAAACAGTATTACACGTACAGTAACTAAAAAAGTAATCGTTTTTACCAACATATTTACTTTAAAATTAATAGTGGCGCTTAATCGAGGCTTATCCAATCAACAAATTTCCATCCTGCGATACTAGTATTAATCTCCTCTAGAGACTGTCAAGCGGTAAATCCAACGACGCGTCTTCCGAAAAAAATCAATCAAATGAAAATGTAAGTTAGTGATACTACAACAGCACATACTTTCTCGCATTATTGTTTACGCATACACACATTATTGTTTATGCAAAACTACCTGAAACTGCAAATTAGAAGTACATTGTGACGCGTACGTATATTTGAAATGTTTGCTTCACGACAGCTTCAGTTTTGGATTTATTTTCAAGACATTGCTGAAAGTAAATTAAAATTTCTTAGGGATATAAACATTGTTAATAAACAAAATAGTAATACTGTAATATTTAAATACATTGTACATTGAATTTTATTTATTTTTTGGAAAATTTAAACTGTCTACTCATAGAATCTGAGATATGATTTAAACCAGTGCGATTAAAATGCGATACTAATACTAAAATTGTATCAGAATTAAGGCAGAATGGCCACAAAGAAATTCTGAAACTATTTTACTTCTCACACACGTACTCACAAGCAATAATCCAGTAAAGCCTTCAAAGAAGAAAATCGATTTACAACACTTAACATTAAGGTTTACACATTTACGGATATACACTATAAACGATGAACATTAGTACGAGCACTTCAGCACAACACTACACCAAGGATAAATCAGATCTCTGACAGGAAATTAGTGGATAAACGGTTTCGGATGTATCATGACTCAACATCCTGTCACCTTTTTCACTTTTAGGGAGTCCAGATTCAGCTAAATGACGTCTTCTTTTCCCAGTCCCACCGAAGGATTCTTTTGCTGATTTTTGGCAACGTCAACAAATGTTCTACTTACTATACAGTCGAAGAGACTAAGTTATCAGCATTGTTTGATGCGCAGCTCTTCGCGTCAATAGTTATGCCGTGCAGAAACGAACTAGTGCTCGTGGTGATGTGCCTCGTGTCAGCGTGCGCCTGGAAGAGCCCTGGCCCGTGCGTGTGCCGCAACGCAACACTGGACTGCACGCACCGAGAGAAAACGTCCTTTGAGGAAGCGGACCAGGCGTGTGCTGAGGACGTGACGACCGTCGACCTCTCCCACAACAACCTCACTCGTCTCCCTCAGAACCTCGCGGAAAGCGTAAGGCAGGTGGTGTTGCGATGGAACTTCCTGGAGACGTTGCCCCGAGCGAAGCACATCAGTCCGAGCATCGAGGTGCTGGACGTGTCCCACAATAGGATTCGAGACGCGTGGCACGAGCCGAAGTTACCTTCTTCCTTAAAGGTGAGCATTATTGGGTGCTGACTGATGTATACGATTTGATTGACTGATTCCGGGCACGTCAACTGCTAAGTTCATTTTTCCGTAAATGTAGTGCATGTTTTATCGGGGAGGTTGTGGTTATCTTTCCCCACTGGATAGTGAGATCTGCCGCCAATCTACAGTCGGCTAACGAGGTTCCTCCAAACCAGGTATCTCCCACCAAGGTGGTACCGCCCCAGCCGGGACAAGCTCTAAGCTTCCGACCTGTCTCCCGGCATGTGTGGTGGTGTAGTGCACGTAAGTGTGTGTGTGTAACTAAGGGTGAGGTTAGGTCAAGAAAGAGGAAGGAATGATCACGCATGGTCCATGACCTCTCAGTGCACTGGCATTCGCCTGATATTGATCGGAGAAACCACAAAAATGTACCAATCAGATCAGCAGACCACTAGAGTTCTCCTTCAGACAGCGACTGAATTCCATCTAGCTATATAGCTGTGTCGAAAGCTAGCTAAAGCACTAGCTTTAATTGATTGATTAGTGTTTCCGGGCGCGGTGTCTGCTAAGGTCATTAGTCCCAACAGTGTACAGCACGATTTGTCACGGGCGTAGACGGTGAACTTCTCTCCCTGGAGGGCGAGATCCGGCGACAATCTGCACATCGGCTTGCGAGATTTTTCCCAACCAGTTATCTCCTACCAGCAGGGCACTGTCCCAGTCGCAACAAGCTCCCAGCTCCCGACATATATCGCAGTGTAGTACATGTAAGTGTTTGTGTATGTAAGTAACGGGTGAAGATAGAACAAGAGAGAGGAAGGGAAGATCGCGCGCGGCCAATTTGTTATGGGACTGCTCCGGTATTCGCCTGGTGTTGATCCATGGAAAAATAACAATCATAGCAGATTTCAGCTAGTATTCGCCTCCAAATAGTGACTGAATTCGACCTATCCAAGAAGCTAATGACGAAACTCCTACCAATATCGGGACTCGAGCCGTTCAGAAGCACCGCAGTGCTCGACATTATCCGGGCCTTACGTAGTGACGTTCTAGAGGGAAAGATTTTGTTTCATTTCCTTTTACAGCTGAAAATTTAGACCCAGCTCATGGTTTTCTTCAGTTTTCTAGTTTTGAGTTCTCATGTCATCTCTACGACCATTTTTAGCCACGACATCCCATTGGTGGTTCGCACTTTTCAAGTGAGGGTCGCTGGCGTAATGTCAACTTTGACCAACCTCTGACTGCCATCTATCTCATTAAATAAAACAATTTTTCTATTATTTTTATTCGCATGTATAGTAAAACACCAGAAGTAACCATAGTTGCAAAATATTTTCGAAGGTATCTCCTATTCTTGGTTTATTAATTTCCATATGTTAAATTCAATGAGCAAGTAGTACGCTTTTGAGAATAGATCTCTTGCTTAAAAAGAGAAAAAAATATTTTTGTTTTATTTTTATTAACTTATCTTCAAATTTTGATTTTTTCCTGCAGAGGCCACCTAAAAAATTTATATTATATCGATTTGAGTTGATATTATCCAAATACTCGTCTCAGTAATGGCCAGTAACTCTACCGCCTGAACGTGTCTGAGACCAACACTGTACCCTTCATGTTACATTTCTGCATTACCTACATTAATGAGATGATTTTAGATTATTCGTTAATAATGAAATAAGGGGAAATAAATTATCTTAGTTCTTATGATTACCGCCAGAAGACATAAGCTCCACGTTCTGGAAGGTTGAAACCAGTAGCAAGCCTTTAATTTTTATCCTTTAAATTTTCTGTTTAAAATGGACACTACTGACTTACTTTATCACCTTACTACCAACCTATTTCATTATAAAAAATCTAGTCACTTCTGACATATTTTCAAAGCAAAAACATGTCTTTTCAAAAACATTTTTTCAGTTGGGTGCAGTGCTAGCGGCCCGCACTACAACACATTGGGCTCACTAGTGGTCTCTCCTGCTGCTTGTGACGTGACATGACAGTGACATGGCGGCAGATTTGCGGCCACCTACTCATTTTGTGAAGTAGCAGCAATGGCGTGCTCGGGATGGCTCGCGTTCGTGATGGGGGCGCAGTGGGGAACCCGTTTGAAAGGGAACAATTCCCCTCCTCTTACGATAACATCTTATCGGTCATGGAAGAGCTCTAACCTTTTGTCATCAACCGATGACGTTTTTGTTTTCTAAAGAACTGTCTTTCAATTATTTTTTAAAGTTTCCTTTCTTTTCTTTGAAACTTAAACTGGTGACTTTGCAATGATACTTTAGCGCAAGATTAATTTTTCATTAGTTTGAAACAATCAGATAAAGGTACCTATTCAATGTTCCAAATAAGTATTTTTTATTAAAACGAGATAAAAAAGATTATTAAATCGAATTAATGAAAGACAAAGTCTGTTAATAACAAAAAAACGTATTTATGCATTAAGCTTTAGAATACTATAAAATGTCGAATTGAATTGCAACTGGCACACTAACGACCACATGCAAGATGAGGCAAAGCCTAGTGTCCATTGTGAGTGTTGCATTCAAACATGGAAACATTTGTAACAAATGCAAGTTATTATTTCAGAAAACGAATTCCAAATAGTTTCTAAATCATATGGAGTCACATGTACTATTAAAAATGTTCCTAATCATTCACATTTCATATTCACTACCACTTTCACATTCTACATTTGATACCCAAAATTGCTCCTGATATCTATCAGGAATTGATGTAGGAACAAATGAAACAATACCTTGAAGAAATATTTTTTTTATACTAAGTCTTGGTAGTATAAAAGTTCGCTCCCGTTTTTCACATAGCTTTCAAACTACATATTAATTATTTCGATTTCTTATAACTCACTAGAAGTTTTGTTTACATGGTCTTAAATGTATTTGGAAAATAAATGCATGAAATTGTGTCTGCCAACTGAACTACCGATAACAAACACCAAAGTGATGCGACGAATATTATTTTTCTCCTCGTCTATCTGTCCATTCCCTTATTCCATATCCCATGTATCCCTCTTCCCCTCCCTCCAAGTCTTTGTTTCCAAACGAGTGAAGAAACGTCACTTCCAAAACTAGTCATGTCTACCTTCTAACAGAAGGGTTTCTCGGGTTTCTCCTTCCAGACTTGTTTGCCTCCTCCTTTCTCTTCTATACGTTTTCTTCTCCTTCTCTCTCTTTCTCTCTCCCTCCCTCTCTCTTCTACTGTTTTCCCTCCTCTCTTACCCCGTGATAAGTTCGCTGTTTCCCTGCCTATCTCTCCATGATATTTTTCTGTTTTGTGTGTGGCGGACGTTTGAATTCGCCGCGCGTGCAATGGACAGCTCATGCTCCTTTGGAGCGACCAGGGGATTGTAAGCCAGTGACGACCAGCTGGAGGAGCGAGTCTCTACGGAGCAGTAGCGCTTGGAATATAAGGGTGAGCAGGCACCAAGCAGGGACCCGTCCTACTAGGATTGTTCGTGGTGAATCACGTGCCTTGTTGAAGATCGCCAATACGCCGGATCGAATTATGTCTCGAGACTATGCTTTTTGGAAATTGTAGTGACCGGGCTTTGTTTTGCGATTTCCTCTAGTTTGTGATACGTAAGAAATAGGCTAGGCATTTTCTGTCGGTGATCTGACGATCTTTGGCAAAGTCATTTGCACGAGTACAGATTGTGGAAGATTGTACTCAATTGCACAATAAACTGTTGTTGTAAGTACATTTGTGTACCCATTGCTTGGTGTAGTTGATTTTCCTTCCTCTCTCGTCTCTTTTCCTTCCGTTTACCCCCCAAACGTTTGGAATACTTGTCCTCAGGAGTTGAACGTCTCCGGCAACCGCCTGAGGTCGCTGGGCTGCCTCCCGTCCCCGTGCCGCCTTCTCCACCTGGACGCCTCCGGCAACCCCGTTCGGCGCCCCGCCCACCTGGCGGAATGCAGCCAGCTGCAGACGCTCAACCTCTCCGACACGGGCTTCGCCTACTTCTCGCGCAGCTTCTTCTCCAACCTGACGCAGCTGCGCAGCCTGGGGCTGGGCGGGCTCATGCTGCGCTCGCTGCCGGACGAGCTCTTCGCGCAGCTGGCGCACCTCCAGCACCTGGACCTGTCGCGCAACGTCATGTACGAGCTGAGCGCGGCGCCGCTGGCGGCGCTGCGCGACCTGCGCTCGCTGGACCTGAGCGGGAACCCGCTGCTGGCGCTGCCGGACGCGGCGATGGCGGCGCTGCCCACGCTCAGGCGAATCGACCTCTCGCGCACGCGCGTCGACACGCTGCCCTCGTCCGCCTTCGCGTCCACCCCGCGCCTGCGCGACCTGCGCTTGCGCGGGCTCAAGCTGCACCCGGTGCCGTCCTACGCGCTGCACGGCATCCCGCAGCTGCGAGAGTTGGATCTCAGTCGCACCAACATACTTCAAGTGCCGCAGTTTTTCTTGAAAAACCTCACCGAGCTGCGCGTTCTTAGGATGCGACACTGTAGATTGGCCAGCTTTCCTTTCGACCAGCTGGCCCACATGACGTATCTCACGGAAATTGATCTTTCCCACAACGCCATAAAGTACCTACCGACCAGGGCCTTTTTCGGCTCAAAGAATTTGAAGGAAGCATATTTTCAAAACAATAGTATTCGCGATATCAGTGGTACCACTTTTAGCGGACTCAAAAAGCTCGAAGTTTTGAACATGAATGGGAATACCCTGGCATCTCTGCCTTCGGGGGTGTTCTGGGGTTTAAACGAGTTAAAAATTCTGGACTTGAGCAGAAACATGCTAACACTTTTGGAAAACAGGAAATACGAACCTAAGGGAGTGTTTGATGACCTTGTAAATCTAGAAATTTTGAGCGTTGCTGAAAATCATGTAAAAAATGTTTTCGCGGACGTTTTCAGGTGTCTTGTTAAGTTAAAGAGACTTGATCTTGTAGCAACTGGCCTCGTATCATTACCGAGAGATTTGTTTAAACAATTGTTGTCCTTAGAAATACTCCATTTACAAAACAATGCATTCAGTGAAACTCCAAATGACATCTTTCACGGCCTCATTTCACTCAGAGTTCTACATATAGCAGGAAATCAAGTAGGATTTTTCCCTCAGGGAGTGTTTAGCGGATTAAGGAACCTTACTGAACTGATGCTGGATTCGACGCAACTATATGATCTACACGAAGATATTTTTAGAGGTCTTAAATCTCTTGAGAAACTTGACATAGGATTCAATTCTTTAACAGATATCCCAAACAATGTATTCTCAGGTAAAAAACATTTCAATAGTGATCACTATTTTATTTAGGCTTATTACTCATTTTAAAAAAATTGATATTTGGTCATTCACTATGTTACCAGGAGAGGTTGTTCAGGGTTTTAATTGATGTCACTGCAGTGTCTCTGACCGCGAGTTCTTAAGTTGGAGTCCCGACAGTGGCAGGATTTTTGACATTAACTTGTCAGCTAGGTCGAATACAGTCGCTGTCTGGAGGAAAATTCTAGCGGTCGACTGCTCTGACCGGTAGTTTTCCGTGGTTACTCCAAACAACATTAGGCGAATTCCGGAGCAGTAACCTATAAAACGGGCGACAGACAGCGCGCGAGCATTCCTTCCTTTTCCTTGTTCTATCCTCACCCCTTACTTACACGCACACTAACATACACTACACACTACCACACATACCGGCAGACCGGTCGGAAGCTTAGAGATTGTTCCAGCTGGGGCAGTGCCTCCATGGTGAGAGATACCTGGTTTGAGAAAACCCCGCTAGCTGAGGGTAAGTCGGCGTCGAATCTCGCTATCCAGCGGGGGAAGATCACTGCTATATCCCGAGGAACGGATGCACTACACTTAAGGGACTAATGACATTAGCTGTTGACGTGCCCGGTATCACTAACAATCAATCATTCATGACAATTCAAAAGTATTTGAGCTCACATATTGTGGTGTAGAGACCTGAATTCCTATTCCTTCGTGAACACCCTACATTGCGTGTCTCCCCTCGAAATAACACTCTCCAAGGAAAAATTACGCTTTTGTACCATTAATAAGAACACGTCCCGTAAGTGTCCTTCTGCTTAATTAAGAATTATCTCCCAGAGGTAAATTCAATGGATTTAGATGAAAACAAATTATGTTATAAGAAAAACTATAGGAAGCAAGTTACCTTCGAGCATAAAACTAGTCAACAATGCATCATATCCCGTATAAATCAGGATTTTAGGTGCAATCTAGGGGTTATATTCCATTTTTGGATGTTAGCACCGTACCTTTCACGGGTTGTCAGAAAATGTTCAACGTTGGTTTCTTTTGAAGGATAGCACTACTCCATTCCTCGATTAACAGAAACTGCAGAAGGTGGTGGATTCGAATGTGAAGCTACAGTGTGCATTTCAAAAATTTGATTTAAAACGCGCTGCGCCCCGGGTGGCGTGTAATTGTCCGTAGTGCGATCGCGGGTTTGATTCCCAGTCAGGGTAAAACTGGAATGTTGGTTTTTAATGTAATCATCTCAGTTTCTAATATAATCTTCTCAGCTCAAGCAGACCAAGTACGTTAGGGACGCTGATAGGAATACGTCACGCTCTCCTCATGTCTCCCTTACTCTGAGGCTTGGATAATACATTAAAACAGAGCCCAGGTCTGGTACCGCCGCTAGTAGGCAAAAGTCGGATTCACCCGACTCTAAATTGTGAAATACGAAACATTTCAAACGCACAAACTTTCCTTGATGGATTTTTTTTGCTAAAGTAGGTATCTTTTGAGTCCCTGATGTCTGCGCTGCTCCGTAAGATTTAAATAAAAGCAGAATTGACTGGCCTGCAAATAAAGTGGCCTACATTCAGAGTACAGTAAATAGGGAGTTTTATCGCCACTCGTAAGGTAGCGGCTTTCTGCACTAACAGTCACGTGACGGACCTTGAAGTCATAACTTCTTACCTTAGGCTTAAGGTACGACCTTATGCCTTCATAAATAGTGTACGCCTGTAGGAATCTCCACCTTACAAGCGGCAAAATGGCCGCCTAAACAGGAAAGATTGCATTTTTCCAAGTCTGACAAATCGATTTTCGTACGTGAGGCAGTTACAATTATTCCTTACCAACTCCACAACGCTGGCAAGAATTAACGGGAAATGTTGGTGAGGTCAGAGGAAATAAATTTAAATTCACGAAAAAGGAAGTTGAAATCATATCTTCGGGTTAGGTTATGTCTTATGCTCGTAACGAACGCTGTTTTCAGATTCTTCCTACATTCTCAAGAAAAACCGATTCAAAATTCCAGACTGCATACTCATCGCGGAGGACCACCAAAGATGACAGACAGCATTTGGGAGTGAATCGCTTCATTTTTTAAGACCATCCACGTAACTTAACCCTTTAAGACCATCCACGTAAAACAAATGTGATATTGGTCTTTCATCACCATGGAGCCTGTAACCAAAGCCTGTATTCAAAGTGAAAAAGCCTGTAACCACTGTCTAGATAGTGGAATCAGACTAATGCAAAACGAATCTTCTTGGATAATTCTCCTGTTAATCTGAATATTTCTTGTTTCTACTTCTTCCTTTCTGCTGTGTATAATAACCTGGTATTCCACGACTTCATACTAGCCTTGGAAAACTCAATAATTCTGGGATGATACGATAGATCTCCAGGACTATCTATTACCATCATCTATTACCATTATGGACATTACTATTACCATCATCTTCATTATTATTATTATTATTATTATTATTATTATTATTACGTCTCTCTCTTTCGAGGCCCACTCGTATACTATCCAGGAGAGATGGACGTGTGGAATAATGGGGATCAGCTCTTCGGCTGTATCCCTTGGATAAGATAAGGTTGTTCGCCTTGAATAATGAATTATGAGGTGATATAATGATGTTATTATTATTATTATTATTACTCGTAGTGTTATTAATGATAATATTACTATTAGTTGCCAGGATTGTTGTTCTAGTAATCTGCCTGAGAAATTTGTATGTTACTTTGATTGTATTAGTGAAATTTTGAAAATGACGATGAAAGTTATGTAATTAATGATGTTGGTGAGAAAAGGGTTATTTGGTTGACAATCCGGTACGCGAGTCATGTGGTTAATTGAGTTGAGAGTATTTGCAGGGTTAATTGGTGGGTAGGATATGCGGATGAAATTTTCTGGTGGACGGGTTTGCAGTAATTGTGGGAAGTCGCTTCGTGATTGATTTGGAGGGAGAAGTTGAAGTGATGCCGGCATTTTTAGGGAATTTATTTACGGCCTTATTTCCCTGTATATTACTTACTTGCAGTAACAACAAGTTAAGTTCCTGATATTGCCTTCGTTAATCCCGTACGATTTCGCGCACACTGGGTATCGTTTTGGCTGTTTTCCCGTCCCTTTTTTGGGCAATTCACTACCACTGTATTTTCACTGCTCTGGTCACACTGAACGGTCACGACCATTCACGATCGCTGCTATGCGAGAACTAATCACCAAAATGATTTATTTTATCAGAACACTGTATAGAATATTCAAACTAGTTGGATACATTTCGTTGCGTCCACTAAATGTAATCTTGTTCGCAAAGCCGTCGAAAGCCGGCTCTCTCTCAATAAATAAATTGATGGCGATGACATGTATTACTCCATAAATATATACTTCCAGGGTTATCATCGTTAAGAGAACTGAATCTTCAACACAACATCTTTCCGTCCCTGACGTCAGGCATTTCGCGCAACTTCCATCTCTGGTCGTCGTCAACGGGGAAATGAACAGAATGGACAGCGTCCCTGCGTATAACTACTCGCAAAATCCGCATCTCAGGAGAGCCATGTTCCGGATCAACAGGATCAAAAGCATTAGCGAAGAGGTAGGTAGAAAC